>JAUZNK010008586.1:0-24608 GCA_035046665.1 Euphysa ruthae
TTAATGTTTTATATATAAAAAAAAAAAAAAAAAAAAAAAAAAAGAATTTCTATTACATAACCTACATAGCATGGTTTAAATAGTGTAGTTTACATAGCATGGTTTACATAGCATGATTTAGATAACATGATTTATATAGAATGATTTACATGACTTACATGTCATGCACTATTTCTATTTATTTGCCTTAAAATTATTTTTGCACAGACGCTTTTTTTTTCATGACATGATGATAGGGTGTACGTGTATGCTAAAATTTAAAAAAATACAAGATATAAATATATTTAGCTTAGTTTTAATTCAATAATGGCTTCACACACATATCTAATGAAAACACTTTTTTTTTAGATAAAAATATTTTGCAAAATTGGTTTGGTATGTTATAGTTTTCTATTGTATAACATCCTTAAGAAGCAAACACTAACTCTACCTTGTTCTGTATTGCTGCCAGGAATTTACTATGAAACTAAAAGCTTGTAATAGGAACATTTGACAGGATCCATTCTAGTGTCCAATGAAAAAAAAAATTCTAGATCTCCTCAGGCCTTTCTTTAATAGCATACCTTCTTAAATGAAAAGTTTCTGAAAGATAAAATAATTCAAATAAAAAATTCATTAGCCTCTCTTTTCTGGACTTAAGTAGAAGAAAAAAGCTGAGCAAAAGATTTGATTAATATGAACTTCATGTTAGTGAGAGAGAGAATGTTATATTTAACGTGGGGAGCCAACAAATTGCCGAGACAATATTTCCAGATGGGCCCACGTGGCGGGTCTTGGAGTACTTAGAGCGCTCATTTGCGCCTACGAAGTTCGCTCAACCAAACAACGGTTATATAGTGGTCACATATATTAATAATTATTATTATTATTAATAATTATTATTAATAATATTAGACCCGTGTTTGACTGCAAAAATTTTCATTAAACAATAACAATATTTTTATACTTTATTTCTGTAAATAGGCTAATGAAAATCTCCATGGAAATGTTCAACTCTACAGTTAGCATGTCTAATCGAATGTTACAATGTTTGAGATCAAATCTGTTTATAATGAAATTGCTAATACTGAATGTAATTAAACGTTTATAATTTAAATATATAAATATTTATATAAATATAATTTTTTATCCTTTTATTTTTAAAATATTATCGGATACTTGCTTGGGTTGTTAAGCATTATTAAGTACATTAACCATGATTGTTAAACACTCTTGAGTCCAGTGTTTGGAGTCTGCCTCGATGCTTATCAAATAAAGCCGTTATGATAAAAAAGTGGCACAATCAGTCAGACCAACTTTGATCTGTTTGAAAAATGCAAAAATAAATAAATAAAGAATTGAAATTCATCAGCTAAGAACACATCCTTAAACATTACGTTTACAAAGTTTTTTTAAACCTTTAAGTGTCAGGTTTTATTTTCATAACAGCCGGTTATTTTTCGAAAAAGTGTGCTTTTGCTTAATAAATGAAAAGGGTCTTCTAGATATGGTCCTTAAAGTGGATTTTAAACAATTAATACAATAAATAAGCAAGATAACATGTCACCAATCATAAAAAAACCAACATACAATAATCTAATTGTGCGATAATAAAACCTCCTGGTGTCTCCCATAATTTATTCAACGTGTGATACAAATGAATTTAAGGCTTGACTATACTATAACATGCCGGTAAAGGGTTCGCCAGGGTTGATATTATATATAATTGGATATCATGACAAATTAACTGTCAACAGTACATATTTGTTTAAAATGAAATATACCGCACTACGTGTGATGAATTTGAAAACATTTTATCCCTATGGCTGGTTGACTGCTTGAAATACAGATTAGACTGATCTGCAATATGTACAGATTTCCTCAATTATCAAAATGAATCAATAATA
The DNA here is from genome assembly GCA_035046665.1 of Euphysa ruthae. NCBI lineage: Eukaryota > Metazoa > Cnidaria > Hydrozoa > Anthoathecata > Corymorphidae > Euphysa > Euphysa ruthae. Next base: position 1,887 of record JAUZNK010008586.1, read on the forward strand.
TCTTCATCATCAGAAGAGGAATCATTCAAAGATGAAAGATCTGAATCATTATTTCAGGAAAAAATCTTGTGACTCTGCAAAATAACGTTTTTTCACTGCCATTTTTAGTTTTTTTAATGTAATAATTGCTGACATAATCACTGTAAAGAAGCCATTTTGGGCTTAAAAGTTCCACAGAACATTCTAGATAGAGTAAATCCAAGTTTGAAGGGCATTAGGCCAATATTAACAATACACAGAGGCTCTAACCAACAACACACACCCTTGATATGCATTACTATGGCAAAACAGGATCACCGTGTTATTGTGGCATACTGCATGTGATAAATTTAAACCTAGCACCAAATGCCATGTTTTTTTGAATGGTGCTCTCTGTTAAAATTTTCAAGCAACAATGGCATCATTATAAAATATGCATAAAACAATAATTTACAGGTAAAAATGTCTGATAGATTTTTTTTTTTATGTCTGAAATTTTTTTTTTATATATATATTTATTGGCAATTTTTCAAATTTAAATTTAAAAACAACTCACTCCTATAAGCAACCCCTCAAAAAATAAATGTAAGTCCCATAGACACTTAAGGTTTATTATAAGCTTGGGTGTCCCAACCACTGTCAATTAGAACAGTCTCAGACTTTAAGATCTTGAAATAAAATTACTTTCATTTAAACCAAAAGTTAACTGTTTCAAAAGAGCATTCCACAAAAGCAGCATTCACATTAAATTTCTCAAAAGAAAAATATAGATTGATTAGTATCTAAATTTATAAACAAGTTCAAACCATTGAATATTACTATTTGAGAAAAACAATTCTATTGATGAAAAAAATTGTTAATTTTTAATTTTATTTTAGTAAATTATTAATTTTGCTAATAATTTTTAAAGAAAAATGATCAATATTCATAACAAAAATTTCAAAATCAAATTTATTTTTTACATATTTCTTTACACTTTTTTAGACTGACATTTTAACTTTTTGCATGCCATAGGCAAATTTCTAATGTCCAGCTATTTTTAACCAATAAGACACAATCTCTCTTTCTATTGCTCATCATAAATTTTGTTATATTAAAGTGTAAAAGTTCAGTGACGGCTGCTCATTTTTTAGCTTATACCATCCGCTTTAAAAAAAAAAAAAAAAATCTCTGCTCCCTCTCCTTCACTATAAATTTACTAAGAAATTCCTCTTCCCAGCTCATATCAACATTGCTTGGCTCATTTTTTAGCTTATACCATTCCGCTTTTCAAAAAAAAAATCTCTGCTCCCTCTCCTTCATTATAACTTTACTAAGAAAATCCTCTTCCCAGTTCATATCAACATTGCTGTCTTCTTGCAAGGTTTATTTCACCTTCATTTCCATTTAATTCGCATGAAAACGAATATTCCATTTTGTCCACAATTTTATTTCCTAAAGTTTACCAACCAAAAATTGTCTTCAAACTGGACTTGTCTGTGACTGGGATATTTTTATTACATCAAAATCCCTATCTTGTCCAGGTAAGGCAAGCAAAGGGCTAACAAAATCTTAATTTTTTACAATCAATTTCATGAAAAGGAAAGGTAATCTGTACACTCTGAAAAAAGAAACATAAGGTGATTTTTTTGTCTTATTTTTACCCTGTTTACTTTGCCAAGTTAGGAAATTTTCAAAAATTCAGCTGCATCACACCGCCTGCCTCATTACACCTTAAACTTTAAACAAAACCAGAAAAAATTAATGAACTCTTAGATCTAGCAGGGATGACTAAACAGATATTAAAATTACAAATAATGGACTTACAAATAAGTACAAATTTACTTTTTGTGACTGCTTCGAATGTCTATTTTATATTTTTAAAAAGCCACTCAATTAGATTTGCATGGTAGAATTTTTGCATGCTCAAGCAGTGGTTGGTTGCTCAGGTCTTCAAAGAATTATGGTCAATGCTGATTTTGTGCTAGATCATTTTCATATATTTATTCTTTTGAGAGACAATGAAAACCTACGTACCCAGGAAATTTTTAGAGCAGTGTAAAACAAATAGGGTTGCCTAACTAAATCTGCATCAAATTAGTGTCTGAATCGTCTTGGAAATACTAATGCACAAATATTGATAAGTGTAGATATGATACTAAATCTGATCTTAAAGTCGAAAAAAAACATTGCTTTGGCAAATTTTATTAGATCTTACTTTATTATTCCTATCAAATATATTTAGGCTAGCTCAAAAATTATCCTTTTCTTATAGAAATTTTTTTAATTTTTTCTTCTTTAATTTTTTTTCTTAACCTTTGAAAACAGTAAAATTTAAATATCATTTATAAGTAATCAGCATTTTATGCTAGTATAAAATTTAAAATTTAAAATGTTTCTCCTCAAAATATTTAAAGGTTTAATTTAGATTTGAAATGTAAAGCATTTGGAAAATCACAAAGTACGCCACAATAGAACCTTCGTAAATATATTAAAACAACTTTTGGATCACAGGAAACATTGTCTTTTAAAACTAAAAAAATCAAAAGCTACATTAAGACACCAAACTGTTTGAAAAATTCATTTTTTCAAACTAACGAGGATAAAATGAAGTTCACATTTCTGCCAAATCTTAAGATATGAAAGAAGAAGAGTAACTTTATTTTTTAAGTTTTCAGCTTGTTGGCCAAATTTTGTCCATCTCCATTTTAAGATATTCCAATGTATTTACAGGCTGATACTTTTTTGAACCATCCAGACAAGAAACTGTAATGTCATTATCTGGCTGTATGTAGTAAAATAATAACTGTGCTGCTTTGTTTGGAGTATCAATATTGATTACTTGATGTCGTGTTGAATGAATATTATCACTGGTCCATCTACCCAATAGATCGGAAGCATAAACTATAATAGTTTCAGGGATGTGCGTAGCTTGAACAAAGTGACCAGAAGGAGATAACATCTAAAAATAAAGTTGCTATTTATGGTATAAGAAAAACAGTGTTCCTTGAGGGTCTTAGGGGATTCTTATTATCCGTATGGGAATCTAAAAGCTAATAAAAGAAAAATAAAAAAAAAGGGAAAAACAAATACTTTGCTTCATGGGACTATTAGAGAAAAAATCTAGACATCAAAACAATATGGAATCTACTTTTTAAAAATATGTTTATTCATTGTCTGTGTTAAGCCTTTAATTTCAAAGCTTTTATTCTGAAAATAAAATCACTATTTTTATTTTTGTTTTAAAAAATGAGGATATATTTCCTTTAAACAAAATGACAAACAGGCAGTATGTTCTTACCTCTATTCCAGTGTTTTGGTCTTGAAACAGCAATGCCATCGTGCCAAAATCAGAATGTAATCCACTTCGTTTTTGAACTCCTTCGTCAGTAGGTGGGTAGTAAGAAGCTCGTATTGTTGTGTAATTCTTCCCCTTAATCCACATATTTTTGTGTGAATTCTCTAAAAAATTCTTATCTTCAACATCAAGTTTCAAATTGACAAGACGCAGTAACAGTTTGGTTAACTTCAAGCACCCACCACCTATATCATCCATTGCTCCAACAAATTTTTTGGGTAATTTAGACAATGCCTCGTCACTGAGCCAGGGGGAATAATTAAAAGATTCGTCCAAATCAGGAGACGTACCTTCTTCAGAGATTTCATATTTTAAAGGTATATAACCAACATAATCTTTCTGACTTCGTAATTCCTGTTTCTTATCCAATGTTTGATCAAAGTATTCTTTGGAACATGTAAACCATGACTGTATAGTTTCAGGAGCTATTCCACACTCTTTAATGTACACAAAACCCCACTTAGCAAGAGCATCCCAAAACAATTCTGCTATCTCCAGTACCAAAACATCTTCTAAAAATTTTTCAGATGCCTTAGGTTCAAAGGAATATGTTTTGACAAGATAAGAAATATCTATAATTGGTACTGACATTCTCTTTTTCAAACAAGACTAATCTGCACAAAATTTAGATTTTTTGAAAAAACTTCCTTCAAAAAGAGGTATTTATATAAGTAAGAAAGCAATTAAAGTATTATTTTGATGGTCTATTTAACACCACAGCTTTGTTTTGCAATGGTTACAATAACAATTCAATCTATGCTTAAAAAAGCATTTATTTCTACAAATAACAACCTTGAACTGAAAAAAAAAACATTTCCATTAGTTAAAAGACTATTTATAAACACATTTAATATTTAAAAGGAAGACTTTATATTCATAACAATAATCTATATTTACTTAAAACATATTTCCATTGATGTAAACCACTAATGTATTTTAAAGGAGGATCCATAGAAGAATACCACAGATTATTTCATAAACAAACAGCATACTTATGTGCTTAATTACATGCTTTTTTCTGGACATGACTTGAACCAAATTGATTTTATTTGTGACTAACAGAAAATATAAAATATAAAATGTATATGTATATATATATTTTTTACTTTTTTGAATTTCAAAGAAAACACTGAATTACGAGTCCATTAAAAGAAATTAAATTTCTAAAGATTTTGCCTGTTGGAAAACAAACAGAAAAAAAAATTTAAATTAAATTAAAAACAAGCTTTTTGCACACCTGGTATTGAAGTTCAATACAAGAAGTAAAAAATGTTTGATCTTTAATTTAAAAACTAGATGATAAATCCAGCCCAAACCAGTTTTATTTTTACAAAAAATATTTTTATAATAGTATTTAAAATAGTATTTTATATATTTCCGTAATTCCAGAATTATGGACCTCAAGAACTTCATTTCTGAAATAAAAATCACTGCATTTTAGTCTATGTTTTTTATATGGTCATGCATGCTAAATGTTATGTTAAAAATTTCAAACTTACTCAACATATAGCTGATACCACCTCATAAAAAAATCTTCATATAAATTTTGGAATAATTTTCAACAGTTTACTTATTATTGGGCTCATCTTTTGGAAGTTGTGTGTTTTTCAGTTAGAAGTTTATGCAATGATTTCAAAATTTCTATGCTCAATTCTTCAGGCCAGAAACGAGTCTGAATGTCCATTTAATTCTATTTTAGTCCCTTTTAAAGAGATTCATCGAAATAAAAAAGCATAAATCAAAATTTGTTTCTGAAACTTGTATTTGGGTAGTACCATAAATCAATAGGTACACAGCCTTGGTTTCGGACAGGATAAATTTCTCAACAATATCATTGTTTGGAAAAGTTACTTCAAGTCTGTACCCAGTTCAAGACAGAAACAAAACTTTTGTGTCTTTTTGACAATGTTTAGCACCAAAATCATTTCAGCCCTGGTAATTGCAACTTGTTGAACCGGAAGCTTATCAATTGCAGTTGACTGATTTAATGCAGTACCTCTGAAAAACAGAGGTGCTAGACCCTCCTTAGCATCGTTTATCTGATTCATCATCTCATTATAAGACATTTCCTTTCTGTAGCTTTTTGTTACACACGACACACTAAATTCTTGCAACAAATTTTAAGTTTTGTGACAAACCATTTTTCTTGGCTATAACCAAAACTTATTTTTGTATATAGATGGCCTACTAGTGAAACAATCACCTAAAGAGAACTGAGAAAAGAGTGATACCCTTAGTAAAATTTTAGGGTGTATGTGGAAAAAGATGTTGAGTAGAGTCCCTGAAAAAATTAAAAGCCACAAATTATAAGGTTGTGAGAATGCTAGGAAACTAAGGAATAATTCATTCTCATATTTACAAGAAAGTAATAAAACTATATAAAAATATTATTTTATGTTCCGCATATCAAAATTCTACTATTCAACACTGGATTATAATTAATAGCAAAAATAAGATATAGACAAAAGGAATTTTTATTAGGTTCACAGTCTGTATAATTTGAAAATGAGAAAAGCCATTAAATGGCCAGATGTAAGAATGAGATGAATGGCCAGATGAATGGCCAGAATGCTGCATTTTTAAAGTTTCAACTACTGATGACTACTTCAGTTAGTAGAATCTAAAAATCATTTGAACTGATAAATTATGTTGTAATTATACACTACATTAAAAGATTTTAACATTGAAACTATTTTTACATAATAATTATGTACTTTTCCTTTCAGTTCTAAAATAACAAAAGAAAATTCGATAGGAACAGAAATAGCCCCCATTCCCTTCCAAGAAATTTTGTTAGCTATTCGTTATTAAAGGTTTAATCGCTACTTTTATTTTATACTACCCAATATAAAACTCCTAAGAAATTCGGTATTTAAAATTTTTGGGTATTGATCTAGCCAGTATTATATCACTTTGAAGCCATTCACGTGGAATGCTTGTATGTAAACTCGCAACAACAAATTTTACAAGTTCAGCAATATTATAGACAACATCTTACAAAATAATTTTTTTTAGCAATACAGGAAATTCTTGAGAAAAAAAATTTAAACTTTTGTACTAAATAAACTTTTTTAGGGGCCTGTGGCTCTAAAACATGAGTTTTTGGCAGGTTTTTTAAGACAGTTAAAAAATAAAACGCTTTTGACCTAAACTAACCATATTTATACATATCTTCTTTAAAAAAAATAATAAAAAAGAATAGCACGGTCATTTAGTGTTCTATCTGTTAGATTCCCTTCTGAAAAATAGCAAAAAACATGTGGCATCGCATCGAGTGGATGCAACACATACAACATATGGATGCTAAATTAAGATACTTACTTGTCCTTTGCAATCCAAGCCCATCCTTTGAGCAGCATGCATGTCATATATTTCATCAACCACCTGTATTTCAGCATAATGATTACCTGCTCCCAATGTTCCAAGCTATGAGATAAACATGAATGCCAGCACAATGATTTGTTAAACTTCTAAATAGTTTTTGAAGTAAAATTTGAATTTAAAACTTGTTTTCGATAACCAGACTGCCATAAATCAAAATACTTTGGCAAGCAAATTGCCATTTGCATGTAACACAAATAATGCTGCATGCTGGGACTTAAATTTTATCTGAAAATGAAAATGAAAATAAAATTTGGTTCAATGAATTATTTTGAAATAATGTCTATTTAACTCTAAATAACTTTTGAAGTCAAGGGAAGTGAAATTATAAACTGCATTTTTCCCTGTATGAAGACATTTTGTGTAAAGATTTTTTTCATGCCTCTTTATATATTGGTCGGTATCCAAATAATAAATATGTTTGCATGAGTATGGAAATTTTAACTCACCTGTTTAATAAGCTAATAAGTTTAATAAGTTTGTTAGTAGCTTGTTTGATTTTATGTGCTACCGAAGAGAAAAAATCACAAAAATAATCAGCTTTAATTTTTCTCTCTAAATTAATCGTTCGACGGATTTTCGATGTATTTTGTTTGAAAGCGATTATGTTCTCAATGATTTTCCAGAATTTTCTGGTTTATTTCAGTTTTCTTCTATTAGGTTAGTATGGAACTACTGTTTTGCGAATTTTATTGGATTTTAGCATCTACTTTGACTTTGTTTATAAATTTCCCAGTCATCCTATGACTTTGATTTACATGCTTTCCTTAGAAGTGCATCGCATTTATTCATATCGGCTTTTACGTCTAATGATAACCATTGACTTTGTTTACCTTGAACTCGTTTCTTTATTAGCGGAGCATGGGTATCAGTTGCTGATATAAGAGTGCTTTGAAGGAAACTACAAACTGAATTTACACTTTGCATTTCATATAAAAAAAGCCTGTTTGTGTTATTGCTGATATCTCGACAACTGGTATGCTTATCATACTTACAATAGTTTCTACAAAGAATAGTACAAGGTTTGAATTTTACATTATTAACCTTTCATATGCATCCAATCATTTCATGACCTACTTAAAGATATTACACATTATTTCACTATTTCACTTAGATACTCAAGAAATTTCATTTAATCTTGTAAAGTTTTAGAAAAGTAGTTGATATAACAAACATTTTACTTTCATTTTTGTATCTGAAAAAAAAAGCCAAGGTTAAAATTATAATTTAGATAGATATAAATAAAAACTTATGTCTCTAGTCTGTGTCTGAAATATTATAATATTAATATAAATAACATTATTTAGACGTTGCATTGATTTTAAAAATTTAATTTTTGAGCTACTGTTTGCATAAACAAGGTAAAATTTCATTTTATTTTGCGTTATGGAAAAAATTTTATTAAAATTTTGGATTGCATTGACAAATTTCCATGAGAAATTAATGGCTTAATTTTAATAAAATTTTTATTTACCTGTGGTAAACCTCTTTTTTTAGCTTTGGTGCTAACTTTACTTGGATCAGCTTGTAACATTCTTCCATATTCTTCACAGTGCTCCTTGTCCTCAGCCCAGATATATCCTGCAAAAAAATGATCAATAGAAATTCTCTATAAGAAACAGAATCAGAAAACAGAGAAGCCTGGAATTTTGAAAATTAGAATCATTTTTAATCAGTTTTAAAAACGCTTTCAGGACTATTTGTTTTCAAATTTTTTCAAGAAACAGATTTGATTTTCCCTACAACGGTTAAAACTGTTAAAACTGATTAACACAACTTTCTGGGTTTCAGGTAATAATTTTAGCTTTAAAAAGTCAAAAAACATTAAAAATGAAATCATAAAGGATACAGAAACATTACAAATCAGGCAAAAATATTTTCCGACTTAAAATTAATTTTTCAAAATTTCTTTCTTTGTTTCTTTGTTTCCAAAAACAAGTAAAAAAAATGAAAAAACATTTCATTGTGGGCACCAAAAAATAAAGCCATTGTTAACATATTCATAATATATTATTAATACTATTATTATATTGTTAATATATTATTATTAATATATTATTAATACTATTATCATATTTTTTTTTATTTTATTTTTTTTTTTTATTATATAGATACATATATTACGAATTTGGGACACAGGACGAGGACAGACATACACCATCTAAATCCTGCTATAATATGCTGCCCGAAATTAGATGGTGGTTTCACCGTAAGTGCAGTCATTAAGTGGGTTCGAACCACATACCTTTTCACTACGGTCTCCGTAGTTCGGCTCCTTAGACCACTGCGCCAAGGATCCACAAATCTATTATTATATTGTTAATATATTAGTATACTGAACTTCAAAACTTGATTAGATAAGATCTAAGATTGGACCTAAACCTTAGGACAGAAAATATTAAAAGCTATCAAAATTAAGATATCAAAATATTAATATTAAAATAAAATATAAAAAAATGTAGCTATCAAACCGAATTTGAATGTGTTTAACCACACAAAAGCGAATTGTTTGACAGACAGAGAGAAAGATAACTTTCGTTAAAAGAAAATTTATGTACATATTGTTGAATAAAAATCTAGAATTAATGTTTTGACTCTATCAAAAATTAATTAACAGACCAAATTTATGGATGTACATAAATAGATTCATCTAAAAACACAATGGAATGGAGCAGTAAAGAAAATTTACCTTCCCTCAAGGACCAATCCATTCCCATTTCCAAAGCTTCCTCCAAATCCCTGGAAAAAATATTCAAGGGAAAATATTTCAAGTGTGATCATGGAACTCTTTAAATTTTCTCATTAACAAGTCTTTCTAAATAAATCTTTGGTCTATTTTTGCCTCGTTTGCAATGGAATCTGTCTAAGAAGAATATTTTTATTTGAATCATGTCATTTTCCCCATTAAGCATTAAACTTGGCTCTGTTAAGTCGTTTTCCCCATTAATCCTTAACTGTATATAAAAACTTAGAAAAAATAATGAGTGGATAGTGATCTAGTTCAAACAAGAACAGAGGAACAGCTGAACAGAAATGAATTTATAAGATACTGTGTGGGTCCAAAAACCATGGTCAGTTGTTTAGCATTACTCCTACAAATTCTCAAACTGACCTTACTTAAATATAAAATGTTGTTATGTTAACAAATCAAAGGAAAATTTCTACTGAATACTGAGATTGCAAATTATTGATGCCATGGTCAGCTGTCTTCCCACTGAGACACTTGCTTCCATACGTACCGGAAATAGAAAAGAAAAAAAATCCATCAAGATTAAAAAGGTTATTTGTATCAAATAATCACATTTTTATTGTCTTTTAAAAAATTTTGACATTATATTATCATTAAAGAATATAATATCAAAATAATAAGGAAAAAAACATTTTTAAACATTATGCAAAATTTGAACATGATCGAAGCTGTCAGAAAAATATAATTTGAAAAAATTTGAAAGGTAACAAACAGCTTTTCTTTTCTGTAAATATATTTTAATAAAATTTTGTCAGGCTAAAACAATTATTCTGTTTAATACGAACAAAGCAGTATACCTGGAACGTAACTCAACAACATTAAAGCATTTTTTTTCAACATTGTGAGTAATAATAAAGAAAAACAACTATAAAAATTTGAAAGGCTTGTTACTGAAAAAAATTTGTCAGTTGAACTTATATATAGTGTTACAATTAACAGCGAAAAATTCATATTAGATAATATCGTTAAAAATTTTTCTTGTGATATTGTAAAATCAAAAATGAGGATGTTTATCTTTACTTCCCTAACAAGTGAAACCTTTAAAATAAGCTTTACATTTAATTTACACTTAAGGCTATTATAACTCAACAAAAATTTTTAAAAAAATCAACTGAATTACCATTGTCCAGCAGGAAACATAGTCTTTTGAGGAAACATACAACTAAAGAGCTATGGATTGTTCTCATTTAATTATCAAACAAAAAATAATGCAAGCTCCACTTGATTTAAACATCATAGGCATCAATTTCTCTGTTTTAACCCAGAACCTTATTTTAAAATTGCCCAAACATGATTTTCACTAACATATTTTAGAAAGTTCTTATGAAAGGGGTTTTCCATCTCTACTTAGCTCTAAAGAGAATTTATTTTTACAGAAATAAGAAGGTAATTCCTTCATATTTTGTCAGTGCATAAGGAATTTCATTTGCTCAAAGTATGAACTGCAATCATGTGCAAAATATTATGGGACTTCCATTAGGAAACATTAATTGAAAAAAAAGACCAAAAGCATTTAAAAATATTGATAAAAATTTAGGTTTATCTTTTGAATAATAGACTTGAATTTTTTTTTCTCTGTTTGATCTAAGGGATGAAAGTGACAAGTCCGTACTCATTTGGGTTTGCGTCAAATGTGAATTTGTGCTAAAAATTGATAAAAGTCCAATATAATATGCACATGATTGTAATTTTAAAATGTTAACAAATCTAACAAATAATAACAAGAAGAACACGACAGGAACGACTTGTAGTTTAATCCCACCTTGCTTGACTCCACCTTGCAGTAATGTAGGTAGTTTATGCCAAGTGGCCTATTCCAGCTAGACTAGTTATTGCAGTTAAATATCTTCATTTTTATGTTAGCAGTGTTTGTCTTGATAGACTAATGAAAAATTTAGAAATATTTAAAAAGAAGCCCTAAAAGATATTTCTTTTTGAAAATCAGTTGTTTATGATAAAGTTCAAGCAAACCGTCTTTCTTCTGTGCGGCTACTCCACAGGGTTTGTCACACTTTCTCATTTCTTGATTTGCAGATTTCTATTTCCTTCTTGCGAAGTGCTCTTTTAGGGGCTGAAAATATTGCTCTTTGAAAATCTTCATCATACTTGTATTTAAAGTATATCATTTTCAGAATGAAATTTTACTACTTACAACTTCCAACCAATACACTTTGTCAGCTTTGCCGCTTTGAAAGATCGATGAATTCATTCCAGTTTTTTGCAGATCTTCCTGTTTGTATGCCATGATTTCAACAACTTTTGTCTTTATAAAAAGACATATATACAGGAAATGCTGCTTCGTTCTTATAATAGATGATATAATTGTGGCTCAGAACCATTCTGCTGGAGTGTAAATCATTTTTTGTGAGCTATTTGCTCAATTAGTGAATGGGCGTTATCGTTTGCTCAGAAACAAGGTATGTCAAAGTTACTGAAGTTGTATCAAAATTGTTCAATGCATGTGACAGCATCACAAATACCATTCGATTATTTTTTTGTTCTCCACATCTATCAAATTTTGACAGATTTATTTTCTATGAACTTCTGTAAGGCTGTTTATACTTTACACGACCTGTTCTCGTGCTCTGCTTCACTCCAAAAATACCAGGCTGTGTTCATATTGTCAACTTCAGTAACAGTAAACTTATAATTTTCCAATTTCCTGGAATAATAGAAAATACTTTTGTCCATTATGGAGTTAATAACACTTTCTGCAAATCAAATGCTGCGACCGCAATATCCTCATTGTCTTTAGCCTTCATATTTCTGTTTTTCTTTAAGCTGTCTTCATAAATTTTTTTCTCTTAAATGGTTTTGCTGTTCTTTTCATTTCTCATCAGTTAACCATGACTCATCAAGGTTTTTGTAAGTCTCACATGTGTTGCTCTTACCCTTTTTGGGCATCTGGTACCTTAAGTTAAATTTTTCCCAGAAAACATGGTTATATAAATCATGACTCCTATAGATATGCCTTCTTCACACGCCATTTATTGTACATTATTTATTGTACATCCATCTCTGCCACACTTAGGTCTGCTGGTACTCGCATTTTATATTTTTCCAAACATCATGCGATTCCAATAGCTTGAATAGTTTGATTTTGCTCTACTACTAATCCTTTTCTGTCTTCATACTTTTTCTGTTTTCCGTTTCTTCCTCTTCCATCAACCGGTTTCAGTTCTTTGCATGATTTTGACTCATTCCTCATCAATGGCCAGCCTATTAAGAAACATTATTGCACAAATTGGTACATTGTTTCCTTCAAGGAAAACCAGACTGACAATTTTATGGGAATGAATCAACTTTTCTCCACTAGAGTAAAACTCTAAAAGTGTTTTTCTTTTAAAAGTTTTTTTGCCACAAATCTGGTTCTCTTTTTCTTTTCCTTGTTTCTCTTATTGTTGGATTAGTTGCTTCAGTTCCCAGTTCTTCAACAACAGCAGTTTTCACTCTTCTCTTGAACTCTTTTTTATTCCCAAGTATTGGTGTACCAATAGACGTTGTGTCTAGGTCAAATTCTTTCCACTTCACTGCATTTTGCATAACTTTTGTAATGCTGAACCTTCCTTAATCTGTTCCAATAATACAGCCATATGTAGAAACAAGGGGTTGAATCTCTTCATATTTTGGCTTTAAAAACATCAACCCTATCTTTAGTTAGGTAGACTTCTTCTACATTTACTGATGCCTTCTGTTGAGCTTTGTTCTCTTCTTCACTGTTTAAATCATCAGATGATGTAGGGTCAGCTATTTGTTCACTTGAAACAAGATGTACATGACGGTCAAGACATCAACCCATCTTTAGTTAAGTAAACTTCCTCTCCATTTACTGATGCTTTCTGTTGAGTTTCGTTCTCTTCTTTACTATTTGAATCATCGGAAGATGAAGTGTCAGCTATTTGTTCACTTGAAACAAAACGTACATGATGTTCAAACTTCCTTTGAGACACAACTGGCAATACCAGCTCTTTTACAATCTTGTAATTGATAATGATTTTTCAGTTGCACCTTCCTCCTTGTGTATGTAATCAAAATCCATAACGGATTCCTCTCCATCTATAACTCATCTTTCTCAAAAATAGACTTAAGCTTTGCTTTACTGTGATGTTATAAAGCTCAGCAATGACACCAGAAAATCAAAAAGTCTATTTTGTAATTTGTTCAACCACTTTCAAGGTAAGATAAGCAAACCACAAAAAATCCTTTTCCAATAAAAATATACGAAAATATCTAAAGGACACTAGCATATTAAGAACTTTAACCAAACTCCTGGAATCAAATAAGACATTTTCAAAAAATGCAGATCGTATAATCCTACTACTAGCAAATGTTTTTTATGTTTTTTATGTTTGTAAAAATAGCAATCCTGCATAAGGGAAATAACAAGCTCATAAATAATAGATCGGAACTCTTACATAAAGAATCTTGACAGCAAAAATTGAAGTCGAATCAGAACGCTTCTAACTCCCCTAGTAATACACTTTCAGATGAGCCTGCATTTTCATAGATTTACTTTCGAACGTTTTTGTATCATAAATTATTTCACCAAAGATTATCCATGGAACTCAAAATAAGAAAATCAAGTTAATTCATTTGACTTTGAAATCAAAATACCACTGTCAGTCAACTTGTGACGTTATTGACCACTTATCTTTGTGAAAAAAAAATATCTCTAGAAGAATATACATGCTGATTTTATCTAATTTGGGGCTTATAAAATAGCAGAGAATCAGGTTTTGCATATTTGTTCATCTCCTTGTCCCCAAACTTGTAAAATATATCTTATAAAAAAAAGATTAAAAAAATTTCAAAATAAAACAAATTTTAACAAAAATTAACTTTGTGTGGAATATAATAAAATCTTTACTTGGCACCCATTGGAATGATACCTCTTGAGCCAACACCAACAGGTATGTGATCAAACAGCGACTATAACAGACAAAAAAAATAATAAAAGAAGTTTTAAATACTTCCATTACCTCTATCATGTCATCCAAACATAAGCGCATTTATAAGGAAAACATAACTACCACGATATTAATTATTTGTCAACACCAGAAAAAATAAAAATTTACTCAAAATATGAAAATTTGAAAAACGTAGTTTATAACTCTTGGTCATCTCAAAATTTTAAACCAAATTGCAATCATTACATGCCGCATTTCGTAAAATATAAAAAAATGACAATATGCTGCGTTTTATTGGTTCTGATGAAAGGTTATTGTTTTAACAAGGAAAATTATACTGCATAAAAAAAGTTCAATAAATTCAAAAATATATCAGTTTTATTTCAAATATTCTTGATACCTGCTTTATCAATTGCACACTGAATTTATTCTAAACAGAGGAATATTTAAAAGTCTTAAAAAAATTTTTTTCTCCCTTAAAAAACTTGTTTCAAGCATAAAATTACAACAATAAAAAGACATTATAAACACACTTGGGCTCTTATCATAAAAAATATACAACTCATTGGTAAAGGCTTGTATAAAAAGTAAGCTTAAAAAAAAAAGGTAGTTTTGTGATAAGAGCTATGTTTAACTCTAAGTTTAACGCTTAATTAAACTTAATTTAACTTCATCAAGTCTTGCTTTAATGTAAACTATAGTATATTCAAGTATGGGTGGATAAGCCTCTAGACATTTTAAAAAGAAAAGAAAGTTCAAACTAGTTTATAATTTCATAAAGCACATGGCATCTTCGAAAGATACAGCTAAAAAGAATAGCCTTTCCACGGCATTTTCCAATGTCTGTCAACTAAGTGGAACCTCAAAAAAATCAAAAATCGGAAAAAATTTCTATATATTTTTAAAATTCTCTAAACATTAAATAGAAATTTTCTCAACTGTAACAACCGTGGAAGTACCTCTCTAATGATGAAGGAAGCTTCTCATTTAAAGGTCTTGTAAATTTGAAATGTTACAATTCTAGTAAAATAGATGAATATGATAAAGTCAATAAAATTAATTGATTTTTCAAATAATTATTGTCTGCAGTTGGAATTGCATGTTGGTTTAGGAAAAGAAAAAACATCTCAATTTGGATTATTTGCAGTTTAAGTAGATATTACTTTGGTAAATCCAATAAAAAAATACATGAATAATTTTTATGCACCTTCATGCCTTTTTTAAAATTTAAAATTTGTTGATACTAAAGCTGTAGGAACACTGTGAATGAAGCGATAGGGAACTCCACATGATTTGAAATCTTAATTATTTTTGACAGAAGGGTTGTCTCTGTGATAGCAACTGAATTGGATGTAAAAAAACAGAGCCAGAAAAACTGATGAACCAACTGATAAATCTAGCATTATGATGAAATACAAAAAATATTTAGATGATGTTGATGCCAATGTTGCAATATTCTAGCTTTTCTAGATGTTTTTAAAGTGATGAAGGAAAGACTCTTTCTGTATATGAGATTTCATTTTCAATGCCTTTATTCTCTGAAAAGAGCACTGAAAATCAATTAGTAAGCCTTATAGAAAATGAAAAAACCTTATTCCTTGGGAATTATTTGTAAACTTAATGATTTGTTAATAGAAGAATAACATTCAAATTGGTTTTCAAGAATCAAGAAAGTATTTTATTCACAAAATTTCTGTACCTTTGAAATGGAAAGGTAAAGTGCAATTTACCTGAAAAGTTTGCTATAGAGTTAAATAATGACTGAGCTCAAGCGAAACAAGGCAAGCACAAAAAGATTGTATTAACATGCTTACATACACACGCAAACGTGCGCGCGCACACACACAGACACACACACACTCGCGCACACACACACACACACGTGCACACACACACACAGACAAAACACAAACAGACACACACACACAGACACAGACAGACACACACAAACAGACACACACATACAGAAACACACACACGTAATACACACACATACACATACACAGACACACACTTATACACACAGACACACACACAAAAACACACACACACAGACACACACGAGCACACATACATACATACATACATACATACACACAAAGACACACACACACAGACAAACACAGACACACACACACAGTCACACACACAGAGACACACACACATTATATATATCCAGAGAGGTAAAAAATTTTTCCTAGATCTCCATATAAAAGGACCTGCCCTGCAATGCCCTGATTAATCCTCATATCAACAGGCAGCCAATTTATGGCTCTATACTGCTCAATACGAATATGGGCACAACTATTCAAATTTAAAAAAAATTTTATACATTTATTTTGTGTATTTTTCAAACAGATTTTAAGTGATTCATTAAGGCCTAAATACCAGGTAGAGCATGAATAGGATTCAAAGGGAGGTTTAATCAGTGGTAGCATAGATGGAGGGGTTTCAAAAATAGCTTTTTTACTGACATGAGTAGAACATTTAAGAAAGGATTGAAAAAATTCTGCAATATTTTCCGCAAGTGAACAAAATTCATTTGAAATTTATTTGACAAAAAAATAATTTATAAAAAGATAAAAACAATTGGCATAAAGTTACCATATGAGTAAAAAATACCTAGTCATTTATTACCTATGAAAATTAAAATAAAAAAATCCTGATAAAAAAGTAAAACCCACCTGTGCCAACTGTTCTTTGATAGGTTCAATATCTTTATGCATTAGATTTGTTCTTATCAAACGAACACCACAGTTAATGTCAAATCCTACACCACCAGGAGAAACAACTGAGAGCGGATTGTCCATGTCAAAGGCACCCATGTTTCCTATTATAAAATATTTCTGTTCTGAGGTTGTGAAACTTGATTACTTTTTAAAAAAATTAAAGACCTACTGTAGCTTCAAAATTTGAAAATATTTTCAGTAAAAAAAAAAAATGAAAATAATATGTATCCTAAGACTTTGGTATGTCTGGTATAGGGGTAGTTAACTTTCCATACAGTAATTAAGCAACATTAACTTTTAGCATGTGGTTTTATGAGTCATATAATTCTTTCTATTGTCATTTACCAAATTAGAAAAATTTTCACTGAACAGATTTTGAATAATTAAAATAGATTCAATTTTAGTGAAACAGGAGGTTAGTTACTGATAGATGTTCATTTAGCAGGTGATCAAAATTCCCAATAACAATCATATCAATTATTGAGAAATCATCTTAAAAATCTTCTTAAAAAAAAATTTTATTCACAAAAATAGAAAATACAACACTATAAATATATAAAGAGCCCATAAGACAAGATATACAAAATAGCCAATATATCACAAAGAATAATATTGCCCTGCTCAAAAAATTCCAACATTTTTCAATGTTTCAAGTTATAAAAAAATTTATTTCAAAATTAACATTTTCAGAAAAATTTAAGGGAAATATTTAACAAAAAAACATTAATTTTAAGAAACTGTGATAATGCCTGCCTGCCCAAAAAATATATTAAGATAATCTCAAAACAATCAGACACCAGAAAAAAAAATTTTATAAGAAGGGTAGATTTCCTAGAGATTGGAAAAATCCTATATTAGTGTTGTAAACTGGCTTTCAATCAAAGATTTTGGCAACAATATCAGAAAGAAAAAAGGGATCCTGTAAAGTTCTTCATTTTTATTAAAAACTTTCTTATGTTCCCCCTACTCCATGTAATATATATAAAAAAAAATATTCAGAAATAATTATGATACCTTGACTTTTTTGGTGCTACCAAAAAAAATATTTCAGACCGTCTCTATATTTCAATATTTAGGCATTATATTATATCAGATTTGATTTAAAAAAAAAAATAGCAACAGTTAAAATGTAAAGTTAAAAGTGCTCTTACAGCTTAAAAGTGCTTTAAGCAAATTTCCACCCCTGTCAAATCAAACAATTTACAATTTTTCTTCAAAACTATTTTACTTTCAAAATAATCATGGCGACAGATTTTACACTCGCATCTTATTTTGAATGACCTAACGCAGCCCTCATAAGTCAAAAAAATTATTAGTTACTTAATAACCTCATCTTGCAAGATTGGATGACAACATGTCAATTTCAACATAAAAGAATAAAAGGGAAATGACATAAAAGAAATGTGATTTAAATGCACTTTGGAGGAAGACTCTGGAAATCTCCAACAAAATGTTATACTTTCATAATGTAGAAAAAAATAACATGTTTTATATTTTATATATTTTTATATTTTATATTACGTTCTCTGTAAATCTTTGATCCAGATTAAAGTTTCTAGTAGACAAAGCGAAGTATTGTGTCAGTAAGTAATTTAAGCTTAACCTCTAAATTTGTTATGTATTTGATAAGAAGGATGTTGGCTATAAATAACCACTAGTAGTACTTACTAAAATGTTAAGAAACCATTTACAAGCAAAATTTAATCATTAATAAACAAAAACTTTTTTTTTTTAATTTCAGAAATGTGGGCACTGGGCTCAAACATATTTTCAAAAAACGAAAAACATTGCTTTAAGGCCTAAAATGAGCATGCTTAAAACAAATGGGCCGAAGGTGAAAGTAACATTAACACGGGTAAAAAGATTTTCCCTAAGGTCCTTTAACTTCACACAATAATAAAAAACTAATGATATTTCAGTAAAGTTTGAAAATTATTGATTTCAAGCCCAAAATTAGCACATTCGGGCCCAGCACAAGATGACCACATTCGGGCCCAGTACAAGACGACCACATTCAGGCCCAGTACAAGATAACCACATTCGGGCCAAGTATCAAAATGACCACATTCGGGTCCAGAACTAAATCTGAAGAATTTCTTTTCAAAAATCGTCACTTTTCCATATTTATGAACTAACACATTCATGCTAAATTTCAGTTAAAACTAATGAGGCTACTGAAAAAAAAACACATTGCAGATGGACGGACAGACATAGGCTTCTCTGGGAGACCAATAAAAAAAACATACTCTTAAATTCATAGAATATTAGAATAAAACTGAGAAATTAAAAATATAAATACAAAAATAAACACTTTTTTGAAAGGATCCATAAAAAACTTTTTCCCAAAAACAATAATTTCATAAAATCATATAATTTTTCTATCGTTCAAATAGATAGATATATTCTAAATATTTGATATTGAGGAATTTTCCTTTATTTCTTACCGCTCATTGACATCTTTAATAGTGCTTTACAAAGTATAAAACTAAAATCAATATACCTATAGCGAATCCATAGCCAGAATGTATATCAGGGAGGCCAACTGACTTCTAAAAGTATAAAAAACAACTTATTCATAATGCTCTAGAAAGATTTAGAATCACATGAATCACATTAATAACTTGTGTGATGCAATCTATTGGTTTTTCAAACTATCAAATTTATCATTATTTAGACATTCAGAGTTGGTACATTTGATACAGCAACACCATCCTCAGCAATTTTTACAGTAGCACTATCCTCATTAATCTGATTGTTCTTAGTCAATTTTAAAAATAAAACCTATCCTTTGTTTAAAAATTATAATTCAAAACTGATAGCCAATCATTAATAAAATAATATATGTACCAAAAGTTAGGTTGCTAATATGTAAAATTTAATTAACTCTCCAAAATATACTCTATGGTAAATGCTTTACACGTTTTTGATTTCCAGGCAAGATTCTTAAATAAAATCTGACTATTTTTTATATGAAGAGCTGCATGTTTTAAGTTCTATCTTAAAAGTTATTAAATAATGCCATTTTTCATTCCTTTTCTCCCTTTTTATTTTCTTTAAATGTTAAAACTGTTTCAATTTATCAACCCTTTAGTTAAATATTTTACAAAAATATTTTTGGTTTGTCTTTGTAAGGAGTCTAGGTTATTTTCTCCAGTTAGAAAGCCCAAAACTTATAGTTTATTTAACAGTTTGATGATCAGTTGCAGTCCTCTGAAAGAGACCAGTGCAATCGCACTCATGCTGGCCAAAAAATTTGTCCGCATGGCAGATTGAGCAGACAAGGTGACGAAAATAAAATAAAAAATGGGAGGGACTGAAAAGTAAACGTAAAAACTATAACTATAATTATTGAGATGCATATTTCATTTACTAAAATATTTACTTACATATTTCGTTTGCTACACTGTAGCGGTAAGATAATAGAGTGTTTATTATACTTAAAGAATAGCTAGTAGATTGATGAAAAATCAAAAGAGCAAAAAAACCCGTTTGGTGTTCTGGTAATGCGATCCCCCTCTTTAACCATGCCAAAAGAGAAAATTTTGGGAATAAACTTGGAATCTAATTATACCAAGAAAAAATTCTGAAGCACTGTGGAATTACCTCGCTAAACACGAAAACGAACATATTTAAATAAAAAAAGCACTAAGCAGGTACTGGACCCACTGCTATTGTAAATTTTGAAAAACCCAGCTGTCACTACTCATCATCCCCTATCATCATAGAAAAAACTACAGAACAGTTTCCAAGAAAATTTTTTTTAAATGTCAATTTTAGGCCGCTTTGAGGATTTGGGATTTTAAGGACTTGCTAACCAGTTCGTTGAACTGACATGTAAGCAATTAAGCAAGGAGTTACGAAAATGGTGAAATTAGTTTTGCAACTTTTGCAGGTTAAGGATATTTTTCTCAACAGACTAGAAAACAAATTTGGGTTGGTATTTCAGCACCAGAAATATTAGCTTCTAAAGTTCCTTTAGAGTAATAATAATAATAATTCAAAACAAAGCAGTTTGCTCACATGGACTATTCCAGGTAGGGCTGCTACATTTCCAATTTGCTTTATTCCAGGTAAGAAACCTCCAATACCTATAAGGAAATTAAAACTAATATTTTATCACAGATCAGACTGGTCTTAAGAAACTGATCATCTGCCATAATAAAATTGATTGTAAAGCAAGAATAAAAGCGAAAAAATTCTTACAATTTGTTTATTTTTTCAATAAGTCAAAGTCAAAGCATAAAATTCAACTAAAAATATATTCATTACCAGTCTTTTCATTAAAGAAAGTACTGCCTGCGTGACAACCGGGCGGGCAAGTGCTAAGAATTATCATCGCCCCGTGTGACTTTTTTTCATACTTTATATAGGTTTTTATTTTAATTTTTTTTGTTTAGCAAGGTAATGGTTCGATAATTCTATTATAAAATAAAGAAAACATAGATATTTTAATGCATAAAAATGGTCATTAAGCTTCGTATAGAGAATTTGTGTAATTTATTGTTATTTGTGTAATTTGTGTAAATATATCTTTTTAACGTATTTTTTATTTATTTAATGAACTTTATATCTAGAATTAATATGAATCAAATTCACAATGAAGAATGATTTCAAAAAAATTCCAAAAAAATTTTTGATGGAAAAAATAATCAGTTCCTTAAAAAAACGTGTAATTTCAATATTTGGATAATTTATTTGCATAGAATGCAAATCTCTAAAGTTATTTAAATGTAGAATTAAAATTGTAGAATTTTAAAAATTTTAGCTTAAATATCTTTGTTTCAGACCG
Source organism: Euphysa ruthae (assembly GCA_035046665.1). Lineage (NCBI taxonomy): Eukaryota > Metazoa > Cnidaria > Hydrozoa > Anthoathecata > Corymorphidae > Euphysa > Euphysa ruthae. The sequence continues at coordinate 23,758 of JAUZNK010008586.1, forward strand.
TAAAACGAGAATTTTTAGCAAGTGGCCATATAGAGTGAAAGACGTATTTTATGATCCTTTGACTTCACCCTACATTTGATAAAAATTACTATTGCATAGACCTCCTATTAAGATAGCAAAAAAAAAAAGGATTGTGAGAGCAAAAATGGTAACGAAAAATAGACATCATCAAGTTAGGGATCATCATATTAGACTTATGAACTATACTAATAAAAGATGCGTACAGTGGTATAATGAGTGTAATAGAAAATTTCACTTTCATTAAACCTAATAGATTCTTCAGTCTATTAACTGAGAACAGATAACAATAGTAAAAAAAGTAAATAACAAAGAAAGTTTAAACTGGTGCATAATTTCTCAAAGCAAAATTTCACATAAAAATATACAGTTAAAGGAATAAACATTGACTACAGAAGTTTTTAATTTGAGTCATTCTGAACCTGGGCCAATAAACAAAACATTTCAAAAGGTGAGAGTCGTAAAATGAACTCAGTATATTTTTGTGTAAAAAATATATATTTTCAAACCTGAATTTAGCCAAGACAAGGCCCCTGGAAAATACATTTTGACAGGTGATATGTAAATGTAACAAACAATACACTTGATGTATAATTTTAAAACAAATTGTAAATTGTATTGTTTACCCCAAAATCAAGATGGTGGCAGTATATACACGTTCATACAATGTTTTATAAATATAACATTATGATGGCAAGTCTGAAACAGTAATTTTTATTTTCATTCATTTATTTCCCATACTGGGGGGGGGGGGACCATAGCAGGCCAAACTTATTAAGAGATTATTACCCACCTATTAAGTGATGATCACCCACTTATTAAGGAATGATCAC
>JAUZNK010008597.1:0-24605 GCA_035046665.1 Euphysa ruthae
ATAAAACTTTAAAAATGTTTTATGCTTAGCAAAGTGTTCAATGGGTAGAGCTATTGCAATAATGAGGGATTCAAGTGAATATAACTCAATATGCAACCAAAATAAAAAATATTTATAGCATCCAAAAATAAAATATATAATTATTCCATACTATCACTTTTAATTTTAATTATAAGATTCTTATTTAAATGTCTACATTTGGAGACAAACTTATTTAACATATTTTTGTTGTTGAGGTTACTGATGATGTAAAGCTTTTCTGCTATACAAAGGTTACAATGGTTATGAATTCAATTTTCATTTTATTCTCTTAATAATTGTCCAATATGTTAAAGAAGTGACATTGTTCTATTTCGATTCTCATACACATTTTGATAGAACGGTTTCATTTTTATACTTTTTGTTGTTGAATGATTTTGTGTGGTTTCTGAAAATTGATTTAAATTGTGTTTCCGAAAGACCAATTTTTATGCGTTTTTCATTATTTGTAGTGTTAGAAACTTCTGCTTAGTAAATTATTTTTTCTGTAAGGCATTGATTATTTAGCAGGCAAGCTGTTTTCTACAATTGCATCCAAACTTTTTTAGCCTGTGTGTTCAAATGTTTTTATTGTGTGAAGATATTATGGAGTTGATATTTCTCATACAACTATTGTTTAACTTTACAGTGTTTTTGTTAAAGATTTTATGGAGCTGATTACCGGGTCGGAAATGTTTATTAATAAGCTTGAAGAAAGTTTTTCCTATATTAGTTTTCAGCTTTTTTGAAAAGGGGGATTGTGCCATATATATAATTTTTTGTTTTTGGTTCTTCATTCTTTCTCTTTCACTTTTGTCAATATGTTTTGGTTTTTAAAATTTTAGGGTAATATTATAGCCAATGGATTTCAAGGCATTTTCATAGACTCTATGTCTAATAATTTAATCTAATAATGATTTACCAAATTAGCAAATATGTTAAAATTAAGCCAAGGTCCTAAAAAATAATAATTTGATCAATTTTCTTGGTACCCACATCCCCACATTCCCACTCCAAACCCACATCCCTACGCCCCCTTCCTTCACTTGTTATTTTTGGAGTTTAATGAGTTCTACTGTAATTTTATTACTTAAGAGTTACCTGTACTTGATTCTTTAGATACAGCAGCTGATGAAATATTGGCACAGAATCAGGGTAAGTAATAAGCACTTTTACAATAATACTCAGTACCTGTATTAAAAATGCATTCCATTTACCTATTTTTAAATCAGTTCCAATATTCTAACATTGGATTTATATTTAAATTAAAACATTATTTCAAATCAGTTTACAGCAGGCAGACCATAATAATTTACCCATTGGATAAAAAGAGAAGAGTTACTTTAAGTTCTTTGAAGAAAGTTGCGTAGGAAATAATTATCAAATAATTATCTCCCTAATTTAATAAGTTTTTGGGAATTTTTTCATCAAAATTTGTTTATCTTTGTTCTGTTATATAAGTCGAGCCTGTTATCAAATCTATAAAACATGAAAGCAAAACTAAAATTAATGTACTTTCATCTCATTTTAGTTTAAAATATTTTTAGTTTTTAATTGAGTATTATGAATTAAAAATTAATTTTCAGATGCACTTTGTCAAGATATTTACGAAAACTGTGCTAATTACAAAGATAAATGTACTCATCCAAAAGATAACATATGGTACAAGTGGGTGGCAAAAAACTGTCAGTTAACGTGCAACTTCTGTTCTGGTAAATTCAATAAAACTTCTTTTATAGTGTAGATTTCCCTGATTCATTATCATTTTTAAAATACTGATTAAATAGAATACTACATAATTTTGAAGCCATTATTTATTTTAAACTGTTTATAAAACAGCTTTGAATCTTAATACTTCAAGTAAACATTAAGATAAAAAACAAATGGTGGCAAGGATAGGCACAAAAATTGTCTGTCTCAACAATATTTGCATTGTGGCTCCATTAAACAACACACACAAAAAGTAAAAAAAAAAATGCTTTTTTAACAAAATTATAGTACATATTTATTAGGTCTGCGAAATATATGATGATGTATTGAACTCGAGTGGGAATATTGTACAAAAAACAACCAAAGTTTTAAAAAACGAATATGAGGTATTCTGAAACTATTCTTGATCTCTGTAAATGGCTGGGGTTCGTGATAAGCTAAGCCAAACTTTTTACACCCTTTGCTAGCTATATTTAATTTTTACACCCTTTGCTAGCTATATTTAATTTTTTAAGTTTTAAATTGTGAGGTGCTGTTATTAAGTCAACTAGCTAAGAGCAAATCGATATCAGCCCTCGTTGTTTTCGGAGCCTATTTTTCATTACATTCCCTGTATGAGGTTTTTAAAAAAAAGCCAAAAATATTTATTTTCTTTAAATGTGAATATTTCGACTTCTAGATGGATCATTGTTAGGTAACCTTCCTCTGAGTATATACCTTCCTCAAATAATGGAGTCCATTTTGTTTTGTTGTAAATGCATGCTCTAGAATTTTGCATAATTCTTTAGATTAAATGCATAAGTAACCAATCCAAAAGTAATAGCAATACGGCTTCACCACAATATAACCATTATTCCTCATTAATCCTCATTTTCCCCCTTTTCCTTGACCGTTTTCCCCGTTTCCTCGACTTCCTTCTAGCGATACAGAAATTTCAAAATTCTTTTAATGTCTATAACATCATAATTATTATAACTTTATATAATTTTAAGGACCCGTAACAAATGCTCCTATCAAGACAGCAAAGACTCCCAAACCAACACCTGCTAAAACCAAACCAACTTACACTATTCCAGGTTAGTTTGAGATATATTATTCTTTATATATTATTAAGAGATATATTTTTAGATTAGATAGTGTGAAAAGGAAGAATATTTAATATAGACTAAATAATTTATGATATCAAAATAAATATCTATATATTTAAGTGGAAAGGTCTGTCTTCCATGAAGTTAAAGTGATTACAGACTTTCTGCCACCTAAACAGGTTGAATCCTAATTGGGAAATTTTTTTGTGTCGAAGCATGGAATGAATTTTGCCTTGGTTTACCCAACTCAGCATCAATACCTATATTCAAAATATCACTGCTAACTCAATTTTTAATAGTCATAGTCCAGTTGGTCCTAAATTTCTTAGGCGCCTACGCCTTGGCCTTAGTTACTTAAGGGATCATAAATTCAAAACTGCCTTGTTAAATGGAGGGTTAACCCAAATGTTTTTTTTTTTTTCATTTTCTGTTTATTTTAGAGGTTAAATTTTAGTTAAGAAATTTATTTAAAGAATGTGAGCCTTTATCGCGATGATTATCTTATTGCACATTGATTATCTTTGCGCATTAAAAACAGACATCAAATAAGATTAGAAAAGAAAAAATTTTCTAAAAAATTGCTTTTCAAATAGAAATTGAATTAAAGCTAAGAATATTAAACTTTCTGGATATTACATTTAAATCTAACAAAATTCATATCAACATCATTATTTCAGGTGAATTTCTTCGCCACTAATCTTTTATGTAAATAAAATAGCCCTAGACAACGTGGTTAAAATTATTTCTCACTATCTACTGCACTGTACAGTTCTTGATAGCATAACTGATTAATTTGGGTCAAATGCAAATCTCTTAGATGATCAACTTTTTCAGATTCTTTCATTTGGAAATTCTTTCTATTCAATTGAAACTATCAAATTAATACTTCAATGTATGGTTGCCTATATCAAAGCATTCAAGTGATTTGATAAGTCGTAGTAATTAAATTATGCTGATTTTATTTACTACATATAAATTTTTTAAGCACCTTTTTTTGTAAGAGATCTTTGATAGAGAAAGTTTGAGAAAAGGAAAATATATACGTTGTACGGGAACACAAATATGAAGCAGTAGATTTTTAATAGCTATACCAATACATTAAATTATAACCTATTAAAGAACTTTGTAATAATTCACAATACCAGTTAAATTTTCATGAAAATGTACGGGAGCACAGAAACGAGTCGTTATCATATTTGTTAGTTTTGTGTTGGATTATTATCTAATGAAGTCACTTTGTAATAATCTACACAAATAGTTTATTTGGAAGATTTCTTTTTATAAAAACTTTCAAATTTTAAAATTTCCAATTCACCCCCAATTTTACTGTGAGAGATAATATTTTTAGAACACCAAGAAAAGACTCAAATTCTGATCTAGAAGGCCTTCAAGAGGTTCATCATTCATTATTACTTTATCTGAGTTCTCGTCTCTATCAACTTCTGTTTAATATAATTGAAGTTGATTGAGTTATCATTTTTGATAACTGGGACAGTTGCAATGGCATCACTGTCTAAGATGAAAATACTTAAAGCGAAAAGATTTTTTGATATCATGTTTGATTCAGCTTTCAGACCATCTTCACTCTCATATAGATCTTGAATTGACAATGGAATTATTTTGAGTCTAAGAGTGATACCAGCAATCTTAAAATATTTACTCCCCATTTTTTTTGGCACAGTCTCCCAAAAAATAATAAGAATCTGCATTGTTTTGGGGATAGAGAGGCTTGAATAAACTTGACCTGAAGTGCGTTCAAGAGTTTTCCTTATTGTAAATCCATGTAAATACAGTTCTTTTCTGATCTAAATTTTTTAGATGATTCCTTTTTTGATATTTTCTTTTCGTTAAGACGAATGGTCTGTATTTTTGCTTTAGGGTGTCATTTGCCTGTTTTCTTTTTACGCAAAGTAGTTTGAGTTAGAAAGAGAGAAAATTTTTAAGAGCACCAGGTTTTTTTCAAGAACGAAAATGCAAGCATTAAAGCTTGCCTTCTAATGAGTATTAGGCGTGCTTTGATTGTTTCTCAAGTTGAAGCGATTTTAAATGCCTATAATTTGTCTTATTTTTTTTTACTATTAAATGACTTCAATGTTTTTTAAAAATTCTAGTATAGAATTTTAGATAGAACCATAAACATATTTCACTAACTGTTTGCAATAATATTGATTTGAGCCTACCTGAATTTTTGGCGTTGGACTGTTGTTATAGTATCCATATTAGTCACCTTATGATTTTGACAGTTAAAGTGTGTAAAATCTTATACCAAACAAAATCAAAACTATTTTGAGAAATATATTCTCTGAAGATCATCTCATACATAACTTGAGGTTTCTAGTTGAAATTATTGAATCTCGTACAATTACACATGGCATGAACTTTTCTACACTCATCACCATACAATTCTACTGAAATAGTGATTGATTGAAAAAATATTATATATATATATATGTATATCATTGAATTTTGCTTTTTTTTTTGTTCTATAAATTAATTTTATTTTTTTAGAAGAAATGCTGTTTTTTTACTTCATGTTTTCTAAGAAGTGCAAGTTAAACTCACATAACATTTGCTTTTGATAGGGAGAGTATGTGCAGACAAAATAACAAGTTGCGATGCTTATAAACACCTTTGTCATAGTTCAAGTTCATGGAAAAGATTTGGTAAAGAGAACTGCCAAAAAACATGTGGTTATTGCATAGGTAAATCTTGTGTCCTGTGATTAACATATTTTTTCGAATTTAAGAATTTGATAAAAAATCTTTTTTATAAGTACTAGTTATAATTTTCACATTAACCAATTAAATCACGCGTTTAAATTTTTAACCAATCAAAATTAACATGGCCGATATTTCTTTTTATAAGAATATACTTTATAAGAATATTGAAGATGATTTGGGAAAAAAAAGTTAAGAATATCCTAAGAATATGCTCACTTTTGCTTACAAAGTTAAGAATACACTTTGTAAGAATATTTATCTTAATGGAATACCATAAGCCTTCGCAGATAAGCCCACCCATAGATAAGCTTACTTGTAGATAGAGAGAGAATGTTATATTTAACGTGGGGAACCAACAAATTGCCGAGACAATATTTCCAGATGGGCCCACATGGCAGGTCTTGGAGTACTTAGAACGCCCATTTGCGTCTACGAAATTCGCTCAACCAAACAACCCGACAAATTTGAGCTAGCGTTGCATTACGCAATGAGTTTTGCTCAGAAACTCAGAGATAACATGGAAATAAATTTCTGCCAGAGGAGGGAGTCAAACTCGTAACCTTTCGCTCCAGAGTCAAACGTCTTACCACTGTGCCAACTCTGCTTGATAAACCCACCCTTTTTCTTACCGATTATTTCTACCCGTAGATAAGCCCACTCGTAGATAAACCCATTTCTCGAAAATAGGAAAAAACAAAAACAACTCGGTTTTGCTTAAAACGGTTTCAATCTTATACATTTTTTATGGCATTTTGCAGCGTAAATAAAGTATGTGCATGGGACCCGATTTCTCGACCAGGAACCCAAGTGCCTTCAGGTGCTCGGCGCTTCTCTCTGTCAATTGTTGCAGCCATTAATAAGATTTTCCAGTTATTCATCGTTGGAAATAAAATCTTGGCCAGAGGTTCTGGTACATTCGTTAGCTTCTGATAGCTCAGAACAAATTTAAATTTAACTTTCTACTGAGAAAAGATCAATTTTCATTAGTTCAATATCTTTTTTCTTCATGGACTTTTTCTACTCATAGATAAGCCCACCTGTAGATAAGCTCACTTGTGGATAGGCCCACCCATTTTAGGCCTTTGTTAATAGATAATCCTAGGGCTTATCTGTGAAGGTTTATGGTAACCAAAAAACAAAACCTCATATTTTCACTTATTCATGATTATATAAAAAACATCATTCACTTCATAAAAACATTCGGATTTTCGAATTTTAAATATGTCATTTCTTAAGTTTCATTTTGAAGTTTGCATTTTCATTTTTATTATTCCCTACAAAATCTAATGAGTTGGTTAAAGTATATTTGTCTGTTTTTCAGTCCATTTGCCAGTTGCATTAGGCTAAGTAATTGTTTTGAGACATTAATCCTAGGAAAATTTACGCCAGTTTGCCTTTATGAATATACTTTAACAGAATAACTAGGATGAGATCTGCTCTGGGGGTTGCCACTGTGCTAAAAATATGCTAAGAATATATTAGGAGGATATCTCCCCAACAGTTAAGAATATCCGTGTTGGAACAAAAAAAACCATTCTTATAAAGAAAACCGTGTGTGCTGCCACTGTGAAATGGGAAAAATTTACTTCTAATTTTGAAAAAGTTAATATAATTTTATTTGCCACCAAAAATCAAATATAAAAAACTCAAATGGTTTATATGGATATGTGGGTCTTAAGCAATCTTTTGAGCATGTCGGGTTTGTTTTTCTCAATGCGATTCAAATCATTATTATAAGGATATAAACGCTTTCACTTTATTTCTTTAATGATAGATGGACCTTCAGTAAAGCCGACAGATAACCCAGGTACATTCTATTTTATATCAAAATTGAAATATAATTTTTCTTTTAAATTTATTTGAAATGTTTTTATAACCCACACACAAACCTTTTCTTTTTTGTAATTCTGCGTTGGCTTGTTTCCAAAATGGAGCCTAAACTTTTTATCAGACTTTTGATAATGGTGGTTTGGTATATCAATTTTTTTAATTATATGTAAATTATATTAAAAATAAGATTTTTGACAAAAACAATCAAAGTGTAGGTGAATATTTATTAAATATGAATTTGATTAATTATCTCTCTGTCAGGGGCTCGATCTCAGATGTCGGCCATAAATGACAAAGAACACTCGGTTTGACTAGATCATTGGTGAAAGATTGAGTTTATTTCATTTATTTACATTAAAGAGAGTGAACCTCCAACTTTCAGGATGATTCCAATGAAATTCACATTAATTCACATGTAGTCCCTGCCCATCCCTAGCTAGGGATAGGTTATTTGATTCTTTTAAAATTTTAACACAGTATTTATACAGGCTTGCTTCTAATTCATTTTATGTTGATATTATCTTTTAACTTAAATTTTAACTAATAATTATTGTTTTTGTTTATTTTATTTAGCATGTACTGATTTAGCTGATTGTACAAGCTATTTCGTGAGAGGATATTGCAATCCAAGTTCGCCTAAACACTTTTATAAATATATGCGAACTAATTGCATTAAAACCTGTGGATGGTGTGGTAAGTAAATTTTCACAAGCATTATTGGAAAAAGTTTGTAAAAAATTTTTTCTAAATTCATGAAATTCAATAGAAGCTGTTTTACCAAAATTGTTTTTTAGAAGTTTTCATGTAGCCAAATATTCGCATAATAAATTTCTTTAAAATTTGTTTTACTTAATAAACAAAAAATTTTTTTGACTTAATATACATTTTATTACATCAATTACTGTATGCCATGTAAGTTTTTAACCACTCTTGTTATTGCCCTAGGAAAAGGGTGAAGATTCTATCAGAAATCAAATCGTGGTTAGGAATTTTGCCTGGCCTTGATGATTTAACCTTATATTGAGTAGAATGTTGACAAAAATATTTCTCAAAGGTAAAATTTAGTTTAATTAATAACTTTTAAGATTTGAATTCGGCCCGCTCGATTATTTTTACACTTTAGAGGAAGTTAAACAACACTATAACTGTATGGTAATTTAAAGATAACAGAGCATATGCAGTAGTAGGATTAGCACAATTCATGTATTCATATATAATATATGATAATTTATGGTACCCATAGACAATGTACAGTGCACAACTGTGTTCATTCTTAAAATCAGCAGATTATCAAAATTTTTTGTGAAAACAAAAAAGTGAGCTTAGCGAGCTTTGCAGCTGGAGCTCATTTGGCAACAGCGCTAAAAAGCAAATTTTTAAGATTCGGATACATGATGAAATTCGGGCAAAATTCTGACCAAAATTCGTGCCTAAACCATGCCTATTTTTTCGTATTTTGTCTCGCCTTCCTATTTATTGATTATTAATATTTGAACAGTAGAGAATAATTAAATCGAGATAATATCGTCTTGCCTCCCATTTCTTTATTAATGATATTTGAACAATAGAGACAATAAGAAATTATATGATTTTAAGTTACCAATTCAAAATTAATTTCAATACTGTCCACAGAGAATTTTATTTAAACATTTAAACAACAGAATCATTAACATTCAGTTCGAAGGTAAACATCAAAGTGTTTTAATATATAATTTCGTGTCTTTACAAATGCACTTTATTTTTAATTAAAAACAATATTTTTATTTCACAATGTATGCAACAACAAACATAAAATCATTTTTTGTTTTGTATAAACTATTCTTCCAATAGGTTAAAACAAAATTTCAATACTGTCGAAAGAAAATTTGTTTCTATTTGGCTACAGCTTTATTGTAAATTAATAACTGGTAGTGTAAGAAAATTTGGTGTTTGTTTAATTTCTTTGCAGTTTTCTTCATCAATTACCATATAGCATTTTTAACTTTGGCTTGCCAACAAGCTTTCTGAACGTTTATATATTGATGCATGTATTTTCAATCTATTCTCAGTCACTTTAAATAAATTCTCCCTGTATTCTATTTTAAATTTAATATTTAAAGGAGGATTCTTAATAGGGACATGCCTGATTTAAATAAATTATTTAATTTCTAGCTGAGATCTTCACTCCTAGACCAACAAGTGGTGTTGTTCCACCGTGGCGTAAGTTGTTAAATTAGATCTCTTCTCACATGCAAGCTTTAAACTGGGTGTTTTGTTATTCCCTGATTTAGGGTTTTATCTTCTGCGATCAAACTACTCCTTCTGCTCCAAAAACTTTATAAATAACTTTATAAATTAGCAACTTTAATTGGTTTTTAAATTTTATTGTCCTTTTATGTTTTATCACAATAAAGGTGCATATTGAAACATGACACACACTTAAGCCTTTCTAAGGCCATACAGGAACTATGATAAAATTAACTTTATGGTTCTACGAGAATTTACAGCTGGTTTGCTAATGAGAGGTTATGCAGATTCATATTTCGGTGTACACAAAATGCAATAATGTTTCAAATTTGTTAAATTATAGCAAAAGAATGTGGAATATCAAAAGCTCAATCAGGAAGAGTCATTTCTGGGAATGAATCTGTCCCTGGAGCCTGGCCATGGATTGCGCGAATTTATAAAAATAATACAGATTCATCTTACTGCGGAGGAACGTTAATTTCCCTCACATGGATTATTACCGCTTCTCACTGTGTTTCAGGAAAGAAAGCAGAAAAGATGTCCATTCGAGTAGGTAAGATAACAACGCTAAATTATAGCTTGATTGCAATATTTCACTTATATATTTACTTATAATTTTATACTATATTAAAGATCTGCTAAACTAAAAATTAAATCAAGAATATTTCCCAAATTATGAGACTTTAAATAATGGCCTTTGTAGGTTTTTCTTATAAATTTAAAGAGATTATTTTTGAAATTGAACCTTTCAAAGCAGCTAAAGTTAAGAACAGTTTTCAGGAGTGTTTTGACAGGGATGTTACATAAAAATAATTTTAATAGATAAGCTTTACAAATAATTCAAAACTGCAGAAACTTGTGCAGACAAAGAAATATTTAATAATGCCATAAATGATGCTCTCCAGTCTCTGCCTTCTGAAAAATTGCACATTTATTTAACAAAGAAATCAAAACTTTTGAATATTAGAGGCCTAAATATTTGCTGACAAGGTTAACCAAAACCTTTGAAAAGGTTATTGATGACCAAACTAGTGAACTATTGAAGAGGACATCAATCTTCTCATTCTCTCAACAAATTTCAATCAGGATTTCGAAAAGAGTTTTCCATTGGCATGTGTTTGTCAAATTATCGTGTCAAAATTTCAAAAATTTCTGGAAAAGGATATCACACTGGAATGATAATTACTGGTCTCTAAAAAATCCTTTGATACAAACAATTTGATACAATACAACATCATTCTGCTTGAGGTGTTAATATGCATTGATTTTTCAGAAAATATATTTCTATGATTCATATTCTACCTTCCAAATAGAAACTTAAAATATAAATTGATAAAAATCTTTCTAATGGGAAAATAGTGAAATACCTTCGAGAATAATTTTGGACCTCCTTTTTTTTTGCTCTATGTTAATGTCATAAAACAAACAATAGAATGTGAAAAAAAAATATATTTTAAACAGAAATTTTGCTAACCTTTGAGTGGTTTGTTGATAACAAATTAAGCATGCATTTTGAAGATGATAAGACTAAATGCATTCTCTTCTCTTAGAAAATGAAAATGAAGAAAACTGATCCATTAAATTCAAATTAAATATAAAAAGGTGCACCAATTGAACAATACACCTCAGTCAATAATCTTGGATGTTTCTAAGATTAGATATCTGTTTTTAAAACAATCTTTTTTAATACTCGCTTTGAAAAGTTATGTATGCAATGCATTGATTCAAATGTTCTGTCTGGTATTTAGGCCTTAAAAATCGTCCTAAAAGTTAAAAAAAAAATATATATATAGCTCATTTAAAAATTTTGTCACACAAAGACTTTCATTGTATGATTTATTTATGACAAAATTTAAATTTGGTAGGCGCTAAAATTGTTTCTTTAGGAGGTAGTGTTCCGAAATTTCATTCTGAGAAATCCTAGGTCTAATTTTTCTTTAGTATATTATTTTTTTGGCAAAGTAAAAACTAACAACCTAATTAAAGATATTTTGCATGAAAAAAACTTTAAATTTCAGTGGCATATAAGTATAGTCTAGCAGAAAGGAGTTATTTATGTTTAAAATTAATCGACAACAGAAACTTTTCTATTAGGAATCAAAGATACTTTCAGTATACTGCATGTTGATGCGCAGTGTGAGACTCTATCTAATCGAAAAATTGATATTTTTAAATGAATTTTTTTAATCATTAGGTTTACATGATCGTTTTTGGCGAAAAAAAGATTGGGAGGACAGTTCTCCCGTTCAGGAAATTGGAGTCGAGCAGATTATAATGCATTACGGGTATGGAAAACCGACACGACTGAACAACGATATCGCTCTCATTAAACTTGACAGACCTGTTAAATTAACCGATCGAGTCCAACCGGCATGCTTACCAACCAAAGATAATCCAGTAAAAGTAGGAACTAAATGTTATTTAGCAGGTAATTAAAAGTGTAAAACATTTCATTCGATTCAGATGAAATGAGGATTAAAATCCTTAAGTATTTTAAGGTTCCTGACTATTCCAAGCTAATTAAAAGTCTACTCATACTTTCTCTTTGTTAATAACACGCCAAGTAGAATTTGCCTCACTAACCCATACCCGAAACCAGAAAATATATCTTGAAATCAGAAAAAAAAAAGTATTTAAGTATGCCTAGGCGAACGGAAATAGTTCTTTCCTGTGCAATAGAACTATTTGATATGGGTATATTTTTTTTGAGCTATTATAAAAATAAATTTCAAAAAATAAGTTATACAAAGCTGTAAAATTTATTATAAAGTTCGTAGTAATATTGTGTTGCTAGGTAACAAAACTAAGTGAATAAAATTTAGAAGAACAGAATGGGTGGGTAAAAACTTGTTAATGCAGTATCAATGCAAGCAACTAAAGATAAGGTTATAATCTTGCTATAGTTGTTGTTTATGTCAAAAGGTCTATTTGATAGTAAAAATTTGCAACATTCTCTTTTTTTTTTAAATATATATATATATTCCAAATGTATAAATATATTTTCCCTAATATTTAATTCCATTTCCGTATTTATTCAGCAGCCAATGTCATTAAACAAAAAAGAAAAGTTGCTCCCAGGAAAATACGTGGATAAAAAATGTTTTAATTTTATCGCTATTAAAAATTTATTAATATTATTATTAGTATTAGAAATAGAAATATCAACTTTGAATAACGGGAAAGTGAGAAACCTTAAAATATACTTTATAGGCTGGGGGAAGACAAAGCATCCAGGAGTTGGGGCACAATATCTCCAGCAGACGAGTTTGAAAATTGTTGCTAACGATATCTGTCATATATTGAACTACGGAAATTATCGTATCCCTGTCACAAAACAGATGGTATGTGCTGGAAATGGTCATGGAACTGTAAGTATAGACATAAATTTTTTGAATTAAACCTTTTTTTAATACCAGAAGGTCTCTTTTTCTCATAACAAAAATTTGGTTAGGGCATAACTAATTAGCGGTATCGTAAAGGCTAATCATATATCTAGTATAATTAATATAGTCCATCGATACCTTCTTCTTTTTGTTGCGTTGTTATAAAATAATTCTTGACTAGAATTAGTCACGCTCAAAATGGAAGAGGGTGAATAGAACTCTAAGTAAAGTGTCGTGACTCTCTGAATAATAGTTGACCATTATGTTTCATGAAGTCAGTTGGTGTTTAAATCGTTTAAATTAGATGTTATATGAATGTTTACAATTTTTAAATTTAGTCAAATGGAGCTTGTCATGGTGATTCTGGCGGTCCTTTAGTATGCCAAGAAAATGGCCGTTGGTTCTTGCATGGTGATGTCAGTTGGGGTAGCCATAACTGTGACCAATCAAGAGGTTTCTCAGTTTTTGGAAGAATTACTGAACTGAGAGACTGGTTAGACCTATACATTTATACATGATGTATTTTCAGTATCGACATAATAATATAAATGGTAAAACGCAGTTATGATATTTTTATTAACTTTCCTAAGCAAAGTGATTTCCAATATTCATTTGGCAACAACGCAAAAAATTCTTTCTAGTAGGGAAGGTTTTTATTTTTTGCTGATTCCGCAGATTTTTGAGCCAAAATTCTTGCCAAAATTTTGTTGCTTGAAAACTTAACATTATAATATGTGATTGATCAACGTTCCATTAAAAAACCGTTTAAAATTCTTTAATACAATGTTTTGATTTAGCATTGTGCTTTATTCTCTGATGGTGCTTTTGAAAATAAAGTTCAAAAGATTAATGAGTCACTAAAGATGAATGAATTTTTATTTCACGCTGTATTTTTATTGGTTATAAAATTAACTTTTGAAAAAACATATAAAAAACGCCAAACTATATATAACTCATGATCTAATGAAATTCATTAATAGCTTCTGTTAGACGTAGCTTTGTAAACTGTTCCCATAAAACTTTTTTTTTTTTTTTCGTTGTATTTATTTTAAAAGATCTGTTATCTTCACCACATTTCACCACGTTTACTGTTTATTAACTTTTACCTAAATGAAGTTATATAAATTAAGTTATATAAATATTAAGACTTGGTCTAAAACCTTTTATGTGAGAACAAGTCTTTTATTTTAGCTAGACTTTAAAGGGCTCAAATTTAGACATCATCAAGTTCACGTGAGCTTTCCTAAATTTCCCTTATATTTCTTACAAAGCGTTATTTCGAGTTGTTTTGTCTCGATTATCCAAACATATGCTATCTATATAATAAGTAGATATCAGTGGCATACCAAATGCAATAAAAAATCGCGGAGTGGGCAATTTGATGGCAGAATTAGGCTCTAAAGTAACGTAACTAAGGGCCTTATTAAGGAACTGACGTTTCAGGTGCTTCAAAACTTTGTTTGGAATTAACAGTAAATTTAGTTTCTAAAAAAAGTGATTGCAGAAAAACATCTTTTTTGTGATTTCCACGCAATACAAGGGGCTGTGACACATGGATAATAGTTTGACTATTGGTATTTGTGTTTTTCAATTTATCCGCTTGGAACTTACACCAAGTTTCTGGTGTGCGCAGGAATATTTGATGAAGTATTTCTTGATTACCAGCATCTGAGCAATGCTATAAAACTTCACCCGTGGCTATTTTTCAGTTGGTACACAGACGTCGCAGCAAATCTGTTAACTGCAATACCAAAATAATTTGTAACTTATTTGTTACTTTTTCTGTGAGACGACTTTTTCCAAGAGATTTGCCATCGGCTAATGGTGCTACGTTCGTAGCTTTAAGTCTGCGCAATCGGCCACCATCATGTTTGTATGTGTCCAACGCAATCTAATTTTTCTACCGCTACACCAAGGTATGGGTAATTTTTATCAACCTCCGCATGAGATTTTGTATCACTATCTTCAATATAGTAGAATTGTGGTGGAATTTCAATTTCCCGTTCTATTTCTTCTGTGAGATCGTTTTTTTTAAAAACTATATTTTAATGATTTTCCCATAACGATTTATAGATTTATTGCGTGGTTTAAATTAAAATTCTTGGTATGTTTAACACAGTTATTTATACTTATAATTTTTTTATTTATAACAATCAATTATTTTATATTGGTTGGCTGAAAATTTTATTTAAACCATACTTTGCTGTACCTCAAAAATCCCTTATTTTATAATAGAAACCCAGGATTAGACTACTGGGCTATGAGCCCTGGGTATTCCTGCCCATTTGTAGTTTTTAGGGCAGGAAAAACGAGGAGATATTCGTTGCAATGGCTGTTGCTGAGGAGAAAAGGGACTTTACAATAAATACCCCTTATTTTAAATACAAATTAAATTACTTTTGAAATTTTTCAAAACATTACCATCGTAATCTAACTTAGAACCTTTTTGTCTTAAAAATTTGAAAATTTTGACCTTGATTAGTTAAGAACCACCTTGAGCTTAGGTTTCACTTCTTAGTAATTGTATTGTATTTTGAACAATTTGTGTCGTATTTCTATTTTTTTCGCCATAGATGGTTTTTTGTGATAAGCATACTCTAATATAAAAGTTTTTTTTGTTGCGTGTTACTATATAGTTTTTTTTTTTATTTCCTCGTGCTTGTAGATATATGATTTTAACCTCACTAAATTTCTTCAAGTAAAGTTTTATATAGTTTGGTTCAATTTATGCCAAACTTTTAATTCAATATTAATATTCAATTCGCCATTGCCGCTAAATACCATTCCTTTGTAATGATAACAAGCATTTTAGAAGATGAAATTACCACATGAATATGATGAATTAAAGATTAAATCAAACAATAATTGATTGATAAAATCAAAAGTTAAGGACACTTAAGACCCATTTGCCCAATTATCATTTTCCCACCATTATCCCAATCTCGTATATTGTAATGATAAGTATTACTTTTTATAATCTCGTCTTTTTTTTTTTTGAAATAATTAGTCCTAAAACACTCCTTTTGTTAAGATTTTTCCTATTATGTTAAATACGCTTAACGTAGCATGTGTATTATCCTCGTTAGTTGATTAATTTTGATAATGATTTTTGCTGGAATTTCTAGTATATAATAAATAATATCTTGTATTAGAAGCTGATATACCAAATTAGCTTCCACTTTTGAAGTCTATCAATCCGTCTATAGTATCAGCTTCGAACCAAGCATCAATTTGGATATCGTAAAAAGAGGAAAGGACTTATAAAATTCCGTCACTAGCGGAAAAATAAAGATCTTAAAACTCTCCACTGCCAAATAAGCCCTCTACTCCTTCATTTATATTCTTCTATATTTATCAGCAAAACCTTTTGTAACTGACCTTAATTTCTTTCTTCTTAACTTTAACAATGCGGAATACTGTTTTTTTTACACGTGCAGCACCTTGTTCTACACAGTACTGTTTCGAATGCCACACGACATATTGAATTTCTCCAAAAGATTGATAAGAAAGTGTTCTCCTTGTTAAAACAGAGAACTACTGAAGACACCCTGTTAAACAATTTCGTTCGCTCAAAAAATACATCTCTTACAGCTAAATTAATCTGATTGAAAGACTCGTTTGGATTCTGTGTCTTACCATGAAGACACTTTTCCGGAATCTTTTTTTAGATTTTGCATTCGCGTACCGAACCGCTTCTGTAAATTACCGATGCACTCTCTTTTTTTAATAGAAAAGTTTGTCACCGTATGGTTTAGCGGTGACAACGGTGTCGTAGTAACTACTAGTTGGTTTTTTGTGTTTCCAATCACAAGTTGGATTACCACCCATAATATTTAGTTCTTGAAAAAGTCCCAACTTAGCCGAGCAACATTACAACAACACCTCTTCCACACAACACGTGTGTAGCTAGGACACTTTAAAAGACTTATTGCTTCTGAAAGCAAGGAAAAGTTCATAATGAAATTAAAATCTTCAAAATTAATGTCATTGTTTTCCTTTTCATTGAAATTCAACTTTTTTCCAGATGCTGAACGTTTTGGTTTCACATTTTTCGGTGTTTCAGTATTTGATGTATTCTTGTTTTCTAAAATAAAGACTATATTGAAAATATTATAAACAAACCAATGGAGATGTTGACTGTTTTAAAAATATATACCATAATGCTTCAAATAAACGCCCCTTCGAATAGACACCCCTTTCTGTGTTTTTTTAAAATAAACGCTTCCTCTATTTGACGCCCCCTCGAAAAAAAATTCGCTCTAGAAAAATTTACCGCGTGTTATTTTCCAATGTCAATTTCCACTGTTTACTTTTTATATTGTGTAACGGAATAATTTATTTTATATAATTTATTTTATCGTCTAAACTTTTCATACACGTTATCTTTAAACCGCGTTCTAAAAGAGCATTTGTTTATATTTAAACAGCATGTAGTTTGTCAGTTTTTAATTTGTTGCACAGGAAACGGTAAAAGGCTCACTTAATTTATTTTGGAAAAAAAATATATATATAAGTATATATAATAAAATATAAAAATATATATATATATTATATATATATACATTATGTTATCTTAGATCTCTTCAATATTAATATGTTTAATATCATACTTCATAGAAAACTTATCCCTTTGGTTATATATTGAAGTAAATATATATTAAATATTAGTTTCAGACTAATTGATCGATTATTACCCATGAATGATCATGCATAAATAAATTCGAATGATCATGCAAATTTATTCGAAACTGTCTAGTAAGGTTTTCTAGTCTGTAAAATAAAGTCTCAGGTATCGGGTTACGTGTATTGGTCCCAGTTATCGGGTATAGGTCTCGGGAGTTGGGTCTCACCTCCCAGGGTCACTTTAAGAATATGCTATATAGAAACTAAAACAACTTATAAATATCTTTTATACAGTCTTTTCCATCATTGCTTTAGCATCTGTTGCAGTAGCAAGAGCAACCATGTTTCCAATGAAGTCTCCCTCTTTGTGCAATTCTGAACAGGCAATTTCAACACCTACGCAAGCGAACACAAGAGGTATAACAGCATTCATTACGACTCCATATAATTTTCCACAGCGACATTTATTGCAATATTTTTCAAGTTTACATAAGAGAAAACAGATTGTAACAGACTCGTGTATAACTCCAATAATTAAACAAACAAGCACATACACAAAATCCATCATCATCTTCAACAATTCCATCATCTCCATTCCAAGGGGAAGATTTTCTTTATCATAACATTTACTAATTTTAACAGGCATCATGTTCAACTGCTTACCTTTTTAAAGAGAATAAAAATTTATTTCCAATTTAAGACAAGCTTTATACAACGCCATTACTAAACTCATTGACATTTGTATTTCATTTTCTGTCATTGGGATTTTCACGGTTATCATTTTTAAATCACTCCCATCCGTTGATATTCAGTTAGAATGAACAATGGCAATTACTCCAGTAATGATTCCACTGATAAGTTTTTTACCAAAATTTGAAAGTTTTGTGATATGTTGTTGACACCCGGCTATGAAGAGAGTTGAATCAGAAGTTTAAACAGATTGTATTTAGGTGGGTCCTCTGACATTATATCCTGTGGTTGAGATAAAAAATATTTTGCATGTATTTATAAATCAAATTTTACAATCAACAGTGGGCTGAAATTTTCAGCCTTGCACCAGGCAGAAATCTCACCTCTGGGTTGAAATTTTCCATATAATCCACTTCTATGGAATTTTTTTTATATATTTTTTGTATGTCTTAATGTTTTATTTTAGCTTTGTATGGGTTTTGAGGCTTAAAGTCCTAATAATAAATCAAATTCTTAAAAAAAATTGTGAAAACAATCTATAGCGATTTTTTGCTGGTTTTTGATGCTTTCACCGTATTTCTAAAAGTGTGGAATTTAGTGACTCTTATGACACTTTTGGGGTATTTTAAAAAGCCTCGGCAAATATTTCAAAAGTAGAAACCTAAAATTTTCGCAATTTTCCGGTTTGGAAAGCATTTGGTATCCTGGAGGAGAAATGTAAGTAAAAGGCCAAGATGACAGCCATCCGACGGAGTCTCAGCAAACCGCACTGTGTACTAAATTCACAAGGGCATGAAACATCCAGCAGAAGACGATCGGGATATTTGTTTTCTTTGTGACCATCCAAATTTGGTGAAAACTGGTCGTAATAATTTAGCACGTTCAGGTTTTGATAAAAAGTTTTCACGTTTCACCTGGAGTCTTATTAAAGATTTAATGTTGGATAATTTAGGGTGTGGAATTCAGTTATATCCAAAAATTACTACAGAACATATCAAATCAACACCATTTTCAGTCTTGAATGTCCGCCTTGCTGCACAAATCTTATGTACATCTGTAAGTGCTGCGCTTAAGGCACCATAAACAGCCGGTTCTGCAAAATATTGTGAAATTTTTGAAAAATTTATTGACTCTTTAAAAGTATGTAACCCCAAAGAATGCATTACTAAGCAGAAGCCATTTTAAAAACCATATAAGTCTGTTGTTTACGAACGATTTGAACGGCTCATGGATACATTATTACCTTATTTTAAAAACTAGAAAAATTCCATCGAATCAAGACCAGGTCTTGATTCGATGGAATTTTTCTAGTTCTCAAAAACCCATTCCCATTCTCAAAAACCGACAGAGCGAGAATGTTTATATCATGGCAAACTCATGAAGCACTAATAATAACAAAGTGTTCATCAATCGTTCTGATAAAATACATTTTAAACCATCAGGTAAAATATGTGTTAACAGAACTGTTTTTTCAAGATCCTTTGGAAAATTATTTTGGCCGAGAAAGATCTATGGGCTGATTCAGCGATAACCACTATTTAAGAATTTTTGAATGCAAAGACAACACAATACGCACCTTGCATCTACACCAATTTCTGGCAATTCCTAAAAAGATAAGCAGTATAATTTCATTATTTCTGAGCTTTTCCTTTCTCGAAAAAGCATTAAAAGAAAATTAAAAAAATTATAACTCTTTCTGACTCGTTTACTGTTGTAACGTAAAAAAAAAAATAGAAAATATTTTGTTTTTAAAATTTGCTATTGTTTAAAGGCACTTATCTTTGAAAAATATTAATTTTGGGTACAAAGTTATTCTTGTAAGTTTGCCTTAATTAAGTAGCATAGTTTTTATAATGGATAGAGGTAATATGAAAAGAGTAGGAGAACAATTAGAACTAGTTTTAATTAAAAACGGAAGAATGTTTGATGACATTGTTCGTTCTGTTTATGCAGCATGAAGGTATACATAGGAGTGGTTTAAGCAGATTGTGCATCGTTATGTATTTAGCCCAACCAGTTACAGCTCGGGCATTCTCTGGTATAACTATAGTTATACATACAATATCTTCCGAAATGGCAAATGAGCAGATGCGTAAATCTGGAAAAAACCTATATAATTATACATTAGAAAAGGATCCAGATAAGATTGACATTAATCCATTGACAGATAAAATCTTAGCCAATGTTGCTGTGACAATTCATGGTACTTGGCAGAAACTCGGTCGGACCTCTAAAATCGAAGTTGTCTTTGCAATACCTGTTGTAACAGAAGCTTTAGACTATGTTGTCAAAAATATGATATGTCGAGAACATACCAAACATTCAAGTGTAAAAAAAATCGACCGGTACAAAACATATGTTTTTGCGTTCAATTGCACTTCATCATCTAAAACATACTTTTTTTGTAGGTGACGGAGACAGCTGAACATTTGCTGATGTTGCTAAAACTTATCATGATAAATTTAGGGACATTAATATGGTTAAAAAAAGAAGAAAGTGTTGATCACGTACAGAAAGGTATAGGTACAAACGTGGTTTCGGTTTATCAAAAATAACTGAGTTGTTTGTTGTGAAAGAATCCGACTCGTTTGTCGCGGAAGAACCCGACTCGTTTGTCGCGGAAGAATCCGACTCGTTTGCCGCAGAAGAACCCGAATTGTCTGCTGAAAATTTTAATGCTGTTGTGAAGTTTATTGATGAACATAAAATTGATTTATTTGTTATCACAATTGATACTCCAAAAAAGAAGAAAGCAAATACGATTAGAGTTTAATTATATCATTAGTATTTTCAGAAACATTGTGTGTGCAAAATGTTTGATATTCAAAACTGATGGTTGATATAGAAAACTATTAAGGTCTACATATTTGGTAAAATACCAAGTATATAGTAGAAATCTAAGTATATAGTATCTTAACATAGTTGTAAATTTAAATTTGATACTTAGTATTTGTGTGATGCACTTTTTTTTAACTGAAAAACACGTGAAGAACTAACTTTAACATTAACCGCGCTTCGGGGGGTTCACATTCTCTCGCGTTCTAGAGTTGGGAAAGAGCTATTAACTTGAACTTTTGACTACTGTATCAAGATATTATTTTGCAGCTAATGACGGAAAAAATGTCTCAAAATGATTTTAGAGTTAAAATTATGTTTTTTTGACGTTTAATCCCTGAAAATTGTTCTTTTCAAAAAAAAAAAAAAAAAAAAAAACCCTAGTCTTTGGCTAGGGTTTATAACCCATTGATGTATCATTTATATTGAAGATATTGATGTTTCTCTCAAACCTTTACGCGACAGAAAAATTACCTCATTTCTAAAATTAGCCCCTGACCACAAAAAATAGGCACAAACATATTTGGTTAGTAGATTAGTTAAAATATTTACTTACGAAATTTTATGTTTGTATTTTTCTTGCCTTTGAAATTATTCACGTTAAGTGAAAAACTTTCTTTTTTTTTGATTGTGACTCACCTGCCACCTTAAACATCTATTGTTCTAATATTTAATTTTGTGTCGTTCAACGTAACTGTAATAAAAATGGAAACTAACGATAATAGCGCTCATCCTATTAAGGAAGACAAGAATTCCAGGCTAGGTCGAACGAAAAAGATTAAAAGTTATCAATCTTCATGGTCATCCTCATCTGGAAGTGAGTCATCAACATCATCTTTCTCTTCACAATCTTGCCCACCACCTCGTGAAAAACGAAAGAATACGAATCAAAATAAAATAACGAAACGATTTGAAACAACTCTGAAAAAGAATATAAATAAATGGAATATTTGAGATGATTTAATCAATTGCATAAACAAGGCTACTTACTTACTACAAAAAATTACAGGATAACGTACTGGAAGCTAACCCTCTCACTGATAATATTAATGAACCTCTATAACTAGACCCAATCATGACAAACTTACTAACCGAAATACGTAACACTTTAGAAATTACTCGTGATATGCAGATCACTTATACCAGTAATAAACTGAGAAATGTTTATGGACTGCTATCCAAATTGCTATTAAGAATGTACGGTTTCAAACAGTCTAATGAAGATGAAATATTCTTTGACCCAGAGGAAATTACAGAAATACTTAAAAAAAATAGTCAGCCAGACCCAAAAATCTTTTCTAAGTGAAGCTGGAGCTATGGTTACGACTGGGTACATAAACGATTGGGTGATGTGAAGGATAATTTTCAGTTCGTAAAACGATTTGAAAAAAAACTTCCAGTGGGTTCGGGCAAAAATGAGGTTTAATCAAAAAGGTTGGAATCACGGAGAAAGCACCTAAAGATATATCTAAAAATAAAATATCAAAATTGTTCTTATTTACCTAACCGTATAATTTCAGTCAAAGCACGGAAACCTCGTAGAAGACCATAGGGTCTTATCATCTAGAACCGATAAACTGCCTGACTTTACATTTGAGACTATTGTATGAATTATGTTTTGTACTTACCAATACAAAAGGAGATTTCGTGATGAAAGTAGATTTAAAAGATGCATTATTTCACTATTCCACTAACCAAAAACAAATCAGGAAAACTTGTACACTTCCTTTGGGAGGGTCAATTATATCAATTCATGTCCATACATATCTCATGATTGGTCTCGGCGCGTGCCCTCAGATTTTTACAAAAGTGTTAAATATCCCTATGACATTACTAAGACGATTACTGGCCAGAATAGTTGTTTACATAGACGACACCTTTTGATTAACATGGATCCTTAAAAGAGGAGATACTAATGGTCAGGCACACTCTTCTTCTCTAGTTGGAAGTTTTGTGATTTGTGATAAATTACATTAACATTGATTCTCTCTCCCTCCCATCCCCAGACAGAAATAGACTTTCTAGGTTTCTTAATAAGCTTGTTTTTAATTTAGCTTATTTCAAAAAACTATAAATTCTCTCACCATCAGCATTCAGAGAATTAGTCCCTCTAATAGGAAGTCTACGGCTGAAAACACTAGCTTTCACCCGGCCCTCTTCAATTAAGAAACAATCAACACCAAAACAAAATATCTCATAGGGGAAATTAACCTACGAATTAATGATGGCTCCGAAGAAGGTGGCAAGTGTGGAATTATACTGATAAGTGGAAAACATTTCAAGTCATAAAGGGAGAGAAGTATCTCTATTTAATCCCCAGATAATGATATCATCAGACACGTCATATACAGGGGAAGCTTGGAATTAGAGGGAGAAATCCCTTCAAAAAAAAAAAATTCCAGAAATAATGGCAGTAGAATTAATAATAAGAAATTTCATTAGAGAAAAGTGGAAAAATTATCAACATCCAAATAGACAACACATGCGTCATATCTTATCTCACAAAAATGGCGGAGACCAGCAG
The DNA here is from genome assembly GCA_035046665.1 of Euphysa ruthae. NCBI lineage: Eukaryota > Metazoa > Cnidaria > Hydrozoa > Anthoathecata > Corymorphidae > Euphysa > Euphysa ruthae. Next base: position 23,648 of record JAUZNK010008597.1, read on the forward strand.
AAAATATTTGAAAAAAATTCATAATCACTATCGACATAATGATTGGAAAGGGGGATATCCTGTACAGCAGAATATATATCTTCAGAATTGAATAAAGAGGCGGACAGGGAATCAAGGTTTAGGAATCCAAGCGACTAAAAACTAAAACCTGAGATTTTCAGGGAAATTTGCGCCCATTTAGACAACCAATTTTTGGACCTTTTCGTTTCTCACCTTAATCATCAGTTAAACCGTGATATCAGTTGGAAGCTGGACCCACAGAGTCAAAAAATAGATGCGTTTCAACAAGACTGGTCCAAAGCGTACACAAATGTCTTCCCACCATTCAGTTGAGGCAAGACCCTCAAAAAACTGAAATAACACCCTATAAACATGATCATTATTATACCAATATAAGTCTCACAACCGTGGTATCCCTTCCTCTTGGAAATGTTTACACGAAATCGAATTATACTGCCACAACTCCAGAATTTATTATTAAGCCCACAGTGGAGTTTCATCCAGTCAAACAGAGTTTAAAACTAGCGGCTTGAAAGGTTTCCAGAATATAATCTAAAAAATCCATATCCATATCAGAAGCTGCAAACCTCACCAAAAAATGTATGAGACTTGGAACCATAAACAATTATGAATCAGCCTGGAAAAATTTTGTAGCTGGTGTTACTAAAAACCCAAATATAACTTTACATGGAATATTGAACAGATCTTAGACAAACTAAACAGAGTATGAATTAATGACATCAAAACATTTCGCTAGTGACGATGTTGATATCACTCACAACTCTATCAAGAGGATCAAAACACAAACGTTTAGATTTAAGTTATATGCTAGAGCAGGTATATACATATGTATATATATATATATATATAAATGGAAGCCCTGGTGGCATAGTGGTTAAGTGCTACGGCTGCTAACCAAAAGGTTGGCAGTTCAAATCCATCAGCTGCTTCTTGGAAA
>JAUZNK010008608.1:0-24584 GCA_035046665.1 Euphysa ruthae
GCCTACGTGATCTATATCATGGGCAAATTTATTTGCTTGCTAGGGTTGCTTTGTTAGAATTAAGTTTTATTATTTTATCGCAACTTTATTTTAGGTTATGCACTTGGAGGTGTTTTTGGTTTGTTCACAGCTGGACTTGACACTAGCATGCCTTCATATGTAAATGGGCCGCAGGAACAACAGACTGCAAAAGCTATTATGAAGGAGATGAAGAGCAGAGCAGGCTCATACGCTAAAAACTTTGCAGTAGTAGGTGCTTTGTTTTCAGCATCTGAATGTATGATTGAATCTTATCGTGGAAAAACAGAACTTTTAAATGGAACAATGGCAGGTTGCTTATCTGGTGGCATGCTAGGATTAAGAGCAGGCCCGCAAGCAGCTGTTTTTGGCTGTGCTGGTTTTGCTGCTTTTTCTACTGCAATAGATTATTATTTCCGACATTGATTTTATTTCTGAAAAGTTATATAATTGTTTCTGTTTTAACAACTAACTTAATTTCTCATTCAAAGTCAATTTTTAGTCAAACAAGTTTTTAAAATAATTATAGAAATTTTGTTTAGTTTATGTAAATACCAGATTTTGCAAGAGTAAGAGAGATATTTCTTTGCATACTGAAAAAAAAAAAAAAACTTTGCTTCGATATATTGTTTTATATTCTTGCCAGCTTTCACGCTTTTAGCTTATTTTGAATCTTCCGGCATTTCTCATTATTTTTATTAACGACACTTTAAATATAAATCATGTTCCATTTAGAAATGGATGATTTAAAGATAAAGTATGAAGAGGTTGCTAAATATTTTGTACCGATTTTCATGATTATTTCAAAATCTACAGTTTTGTGTTAGTAGGATCAAATAACTTTAATTTGGAGATAATAAAAACGATTTAAGTGAATAAATAAGCCGTCAAATTTAAATCATTTTATTTTGAAGTTTTAAAGAGCATTATGAAGCGATGCATATAAGAAATTTGCGACAAGAACCGGGTTGAATAACATTGCCTAATTGCTGCTATTTTATTCACCCAAAAGTTAAAGGCTATATTTTCACTATGAAAAAGTTATGTTAAGTTATTGTTAAGTTATTGTTATGCGGAACCAAACTACTGTCTGTCTCATAGTGCAAAATGGTAACAACTAGACCAGAGATTCATGAATGCCATGTGGCAGATAGATATAAGGTCTAAAATATTATTATTTGATGTAACTTCAAAAGCAGCTTTCCTTGTTTTAAACATAAAGTCTATTTAGCAAACTTTATCGAAGAAATATTTACTGAAACTAATTCAATCTGCACCTTCTCCAATTATTTCATTCGAAATAAGCAAATTTTCATTTAATAGAAATTATTTTGTACCTTATTTAAATAAAATTCCCCCATTATATATAAAGCACTCAGAACAGGTATAGACTAATCCCATTCCAGATATTTTTCTTAGTAAATGGTCATGTAGATTTGCTTCACCGTATGTTCACCTAATTAGATAACTTTTCTTCCTTTATCAAGTGGTGCTTTTGAAAGCCGGATCGTAATACACCTGCCCACCAGACGAAGTGGGCTCTATTTAAAAGACTGAAGGAGTTTTAAAAATTGCTGTTGTTTGAGGTAGGCATAAGAATCAATTGACATCAGAATATACGATTGAATTCTATCAAGGAAAAATGTGTCAGTGGCATGTTTCTTATCACATGTCTTGTTTGTATGCTAGTATTTGCTCTTAACTTGCTGTTTCCAATAAAAAAATAAGTGTTTTAAAACCGCATAGTTGGGTTTAGTCAGTAGTTGGATTAGTCCAACTAATGAGAAATGAAAATTCTTCTGAATTTATTAGTTTAAATATAATTGATATTTCTTTTTTTTTTAATGCTTTTTATTTATATGTAGTTGTCTTTAGAAAATTAAGCATTGTTTATAAAAGGCAAGCAATTGATACATAAATATGGCACGAGTTTTATTAAGGCCGTTTGCATTGTCAAAAATTCAATTTGTAAGAAAACCAATACAAGATGCTAGTTTTATGCAGAAATATGGTTTTGCTAAGACTGCTCAGCAACCCTCCTTTCGACATGCTACAGAGGATAAAGACCAGTCAATGAATGCTGAAATACAAAGTTATGAATTGGGTATAATTTTATCTTAATTTGGAAATGGGACCTTTGTTGCATCCAGTTCTATCTGGTAAAATTTATCAATAAAAGTATTGTTTCAAACGTCTTATATTTTGAAGTTTTTTTCAACGATTTTTTTGATGAGAAATATGAAGACATGCACTCTTTAAAATTGCTGTGATCTTGATAATACAATTTACGTGTTAGATGGTACCTAGGTTATTGTCGCATGGTAAATTTAAGGTCAAATTGTTATTCTTCTGTTGATAAGATTGTGGTTACCCAGGGCTGCAAATAAATATTCAAAGTCCCTCGGATATAAAATCCAAAACAAATAAAATTTTATCAGACATTAACATAAATCTAGCAGGCATGTATTTTTTTCAAATTTTTTTATGCTAGGTAAACGATGGTTAGCTAAAATGATGGGGGAAAATGTTGAAACATTCACACAGAAAGATGTTGACGAAGCAATCAAATACTTACTTCCCAGCGGTTTGTTTGCAAAAGACGCCCGTCCTATGTTCAAACATCCTAGTGATATTTTCCCTCAAGCTAAGCATCAACAAGTATGTTATTGATAAAGTGTATAAAAATATTTTATGGAGAAAGTTTGGCAATTATTTTTTTAAGGGCATGGAAAATACCACTTTAGTGTTTTTCTTGCATAGACACATTCACTTAGCTAGGGGAGGCTAGGTCTCCTAGAGTGTAGCCCCATGATAAATTATCTGGAGCTATTTTACTCAATGTAGGCTGGATTCGGGAATCCAGCTAAAAAAATTTTTGCCAGTACTTTTATCAAATAATTTAATTAAAAGTGATATTTTTAAATATTATCTATAGAAACTTTGCTCCGATTTTGATTTAATTAAGATCATAGTGTTCATGATTATTTTGGGAAGTTGGCCATTTTAAAATTTTATGGGACTCAGTCCTCAAAACACTATAGATTTGCTTTCAAAATGGCATTTCTAACTTCTTTGAGACATAATATTTCTTTTGAAATTTTGAAAATGCTAGTAAATATTTTTGAATAATTATTTTGGCATATTCAAAATAATTTATTAGATTTATTAGACTCTGAAACATAAAAAATTTTATGTTTTTCTGTTTTTCTTGATAAATCATTTTGTGATTTGTTGAGATTTTGGCTGGTGTGTGAAAAAAATCTTTATGGCGATTTTCATTAGGTCATGTTAGGTATTTTGAAATGGTTTCCAGCTCAGAACATATAAAATTTCAGTTTAGTTTCATTTCAAAGTTTTTAACAAGAAATCATCTGATTCTGTTGAGATTAGATTAATTCGAGCTAAGACATAAGAATTTTTTAAGAATTGAGCGTTTAACTTATTTGTAAGATTTAGCATTAATAAATAAAGCCAGTGCCGTAATGTAATGATTTCCTGATGGTCTCGAATTACCAAATTTCATATAGGACTACTATACATCCTAAAATACAGTTTTTAAATGTTCTAAGAGCTATCAGAGCAGAGCTCTTAGTAGTGTGAGAGGCTACTATTATAAAACCTAGGGTTATACAACTGACGGCTATACAGTGAGTTACCATATTTCTACTTTAAGTAAAATGTATATCCACTTGACATGCCTGATGATATGATCATATTAGGTTAGAAAATTTTTTGAAGTTATCTTAATGATGGCTTTTTTAAATTGAAAATTTAAATAAATATATCATAATTTTTTAGGGAATGGTGTCTGTTTTGAAAATAAATGTTTCTGGAATCCATTTTTAGCAGCAAAATGTTTTTGTCATACTTTTGATAAACTTTTGTTGGGATTTGAATGAGCCAACATAATTCTGAAACCTGTCATTAAAAGTTGACGGCCATAGATAAACCATAGTTATTTCTTGCCTGCTTAAAAATATTTGCAGGAGCAGGATTGTTTTGAGTAGCAATTTTCTGGCCAAATTTTTGAATTTATTTATTACTTATCAATTTTTGACATCAAGATTGTATTTTACCAGGCTATTTATATATAAAGCAAATATTGATTCTTGAATATTTAAGGTGGGGTAAAGTTGAAAAAAATTTTTGTGCTCTTATTTTGGTTTTTTTTTTTGCATTTTTTTTTTTTTTTTAGTTTGATCGAGGTCGACCAATAATGTCTGGATTTTATACTGGTTTTCCTAAATTCTATGACCTCACTTATGACATTTGGAAAATCAAAGAAATGCTTTCATCACCTAAACCTATATCTTATGAAAGTTTACTTAATGAAAATACAGATGATTTTATAAATAAAGAAGAAAATAAATATGAGAAAGAAGAAGCAAAACGAATGCAGTGGATGCGTAAATTTCAACTAGAAGATAAGTTGCAAGAAAAAATAAATGATAAACAATATGATTTAGTTTTATTTCGTTTGAAGAAGCTATCTTCCCATCCTAGGGCTGATGAAATACAACATTTTTTACAACAATTTCAAGTACATGTTGCCACACCTGGTAAAGAAGAATTAAAAGATGTAGAAGTATATGATGGTGCTGCTAGATCAATGGGTTATCGTAAAAGTGCAATCGCTGAAGTTGTTGTTAAGGAAGGAACTGGGATTATAACAGTAAACAATAAACCTTTGCTCGATTATTTTTTCTTGCCAAATGACAGAGAACAGATCATGTACCCATTAATTGTGATTGATGAACTAGACAGATTTGATATAGAAACTAACGTTATTGGTGGAGGCCATTCTGGTAAATCTGGTGCGATTCGTCTTGGTATTAGTAGAGCCATAGCCGGTTTATGCCCTGAATATTTTGATGCCCTAAATGAACAAAACCTTTTAATACGAGATATGAGATTTAGAGAACGTAAAAAACCTGGTAGAAGAGGAGCAAGGAGAGCTTTCCAATGGGTTAAAAGATAGTTTTTACGTATTTTTGTTTCAATAATAAAAAAAAAAACGTTTTTTCTGATTTCATTTCATATTTCAACATAAAAATTTTAGGGGATGATCCCTTTTCGGTTTACTTTCAAACAGGCAAGATCTGTCATTGTAGAATTAAAAAAAAAAAAAAAAAAAAAAAGTTTTTCGTTTGATCCATTTAAAATTTTTGAATTATTCAAGTTATGCTGAGTATATTGTTGTTTTGAAAGAATGTCTGTATTGATTTATAGAGAAGATTTTCTGAAGTTGGAAATTTTAACTTTACATGGTATTTATAGGGTTTATAAAAGAAATTATTTTTTATTTTAGAAACTCATGTTCAGGCAGCTCAAATAAAGGTATTTGACTGCATAAAATGCAGCTAACTTTCTGGTAAAATTTTGGTTGTGAGAACATAACTTGTTTTTCATGTTGTATGAAATTATGTGTAACAATAAGAGCAAAAATTCTGATTTTGAGTATTTAAATAATAAGTAAATACTGCTGCTAATTGGCAGTTCTTTTTATAAATTTCATTATGAGACAAAATGTAAAATCTTTTTTTAAGGAAGGATTATTTTCTTTAATACATGGTATGATTATTTTTTTTTTTTACTATTTTCAAATTTCAGAGTTTATAAGTTTATTAAAAGGCATAATAAATTTTCTTGGTACTTTCTTGGTACCAACATCAAATTTAGGTATTTATTTAATAGTTTTAATGAATTGTTTTTATACTTTTCACAATTTTTAGTATTTTAAATTTTCTTTTTAATATTATCCTTCTGGTTAGTTATATGGTGTTAACATATTTTTTTCAGTCTTTGTTTATTGTGGAGAGTTATAATTTTAAAACAGTTATAAAGTAGATTCTGTATTTGAAATCAGATGAAAAAAAGCATTGTAATTAGAGCAAAATACAACATTTATGTTTGAATAAAATGTTTGTCAGAAAAATCAACATTTATTTTATTCCATTCTCTTACCATGTTGTTGTTTGTTTTATTAACAATGCCACACTTTTAAATAAGATAGCTGTAAAGATACAAAAATGGTAAAAAATGCTACTAGCTTGGCAAATATGCCAGCTTCCTACCATAAGTATTTCTACTTTGAAGAACTAGCTACTTCATCATTGAGTATTCAAAGGGATGAACCGGATAAAAATTCCCTGCTCATCCAAAAATCCATCACGTCAAGTGTATCTTCTATTTTATCTACTTTGAAAATATGCTTGTGTTCCTTGGATGTGATGGAGAGTTCACTGTTTTTGGTAAATTATTTGGAAGTGGTATTTTCATTCTATTCTTATTTTGGTAGCAGTGGAATATATGGGTTTAGTTAATGCCATTTTAGTTCCGTGTGTACTAAGTAGGTGGAAAGGAAGAAAATATACCAGGTTTTAGGAATGGTTTCCAAGGGTTACTAGTCATACATATTTTCAGGTTTTGATTGCAAAATGTGACTTAAGCAACTTTCATTACCTTACCTAAGTTTGTATACTTCAGGAAATTAAAATTTATATGTATGTTTTTATTTTTAAAGTTTATCATTTATTTTCTTATTTTATGTCCAGGTACTTACCAATATTTTTTAATAATTTTGTATTTTGTATTCTCACTGCTTGGGGAGGAGAATGATGGATTTAAATTAGAACTTTTCCTTTTCTTTTCAGCTAGATTATTAAAATGTCATCCAACAATGCATCCAACCTTGATTCTGCGCCAAGAGATAAGTCATTCTCTTTACGAAAGTTATATCTCATTTCTTATAACAGTGTGTTAACTATTACTTGGACTCTTGTATTTTTGAAATCGCTTGTTTATATTAGTGAAAAGAATTCATTTATTGGATTATACCATGATATTAATTATTGGCTACGTGTCTCTCAAGCTGCTGCTGCTCTGGAAGTTATACATTCTCTTATAGGACTTGTAAAGTCATCAATGTTTACCACACTTATGCAAGTGGCTTCAAGATATTTTGTTCTTTTTGGTGTTGTTGATATGATTTTGGTGTTAGACAAAGAAGCTAGTTCAACTGTTGGATTTCCTTTATTGTTATTTTGTTGGACTGTTACCGAGATCATACGTTATTCCTATTATGCAAACCAATTGATGGAGAACGATGGAGTTGCTTTGCAATGGTGTCGTTACACGTTCTTCATTGTTCTTTACCCACTTGGTGTTACAGGTGAAATACTATGCATTCTCGCTTCAATCCCTGTGGCAAAGAATTTTGATTTGTTTACATATTCCCTCCCCAGTCCTTTAAATATCAGTTTTGATTATGCAAGTTTTTGTTACAGCCTTTTTTTCTGCTATTCATTTGGTTTCTACTCGCTATATACGCATATGTTCCAGCAACGTTCAAAAATTATTGGTGGTAGAGCAAAATTGGAATAACAATTAGTATTCATTTTAAACAGTTTTTTGATGAGTAGTACTTTAAGACTTTTTATTTTTAATTTATGAAGTTTATTACGGTAAATTTTTGTTTCGGATCTTAGCATATCTTAGCATGTTGTGCTCTGCTTTTAACATTTTTTATAACTTCCTGTTTATGTCCATGCGCAATTATCATTTTTTACTAAAGTTTTTTAAGATGCGAATGAGCACTCAAAACCATGCTAGCAACAGTGGAAGAGCCTAAATATTGTTACGTTATATGTAAATTACTCATGTATGTTCATTGACTTAATATAGGCAAGTGATGCTTTCACTTACATGAAATAGTATAGGAAGTGTTAGCGCAAATTATTATTCACTTGGTTATGAATATCTAGTGGAGAGGCCTTGAACTGAAATAACATGTCTTCTTCATACAGAAATTATTAATTTAAAAGGATCATAAGGTCATAAATGCTATTTAATTTAAAATAAGGGCAGAAAAATATGAGATAAATAATACCAACTACAGCTTTATTTCCTTATAAACCATTTCTAAAAATTAAATAATTATTTTTCTAAATCTTAAAACTTTGTTCCAAATATTTGATAGAAAATATGTCACAGCTAAATTTTGCTTGTTCTTTATTGAGCCTTTATAATAATAATACCTAATAACAAAATTTTATATTTTACATTTTTAATTCTTTTTATTGAATTAACATTTATTTCTGCGTAGGAAATTAATTTTATGTGAGAACACAACAAAATAAACGTTTTGACAGTTCTAAGAAAAGACGAAAATCAAAATTATAAAGATCTGCAATAGAAAAAGGCAATAGAAAGACTTTAGAGGAGGCCTGCAGACTAAAGTCCTATCTGACTGCTTTAGAATTGTCAAATTTGGAAGAAAAGACTAGAAATCGAATAAAGATTTTTTATTAAAATTCTCAATTTTTGGAGAAAGATGAACTTTAAAAATTAAATTTTAACCATCATGTTTCAAATTTATTTCGATTGGTCTAAATTTAGTTTTAGTGAGAATTCCTTATATAACCTTTTTTGGACTTTTAACAAAGTCCTTTGACTTTAACCCATTTCAATGTATTATATATTATAAACTCTTTAATACTGGGTTTTAGTGATACTTGTACCAACTGTGCAAAGATAATTTATGAAATATTTTGTTTAATTCTGATCCCAACAAAACAGTGATTATTGAGTTATTTTTTCTTATAAATTGAACAGAAATTAATTAATTAATTTAGTTTTGATAATTTCAGCTTCTTATTAACCACCGACTATTATGGGATGGTGCTTGTTAACCACCGACTAATATGGGATGGTGCTTGTTAACCACCGACTAATATGGAATGGGGCTTGTTAATAAACCTTCCTATGCAAGGAAAAAAATGTTTCGTTTATTTGAGAAACACCAATGCAAGTTGAATGTTATTACTATTATGTTTTGTGTCTTTATGTTGTTTTTTTTTTATGATTAATTTTTTTCAGCCCTTTTTTAAAAATTTTTTATAAAAAAGTTGGGCTTTGAGGCTTTTTTGGTTTATTTTTTGTTTATTGTATTAAAACTTATATATAAAAAGGAAAAGATATGATAAAAATATGGAGTTTTCCCATTATTATTTTTTTTACCTTACAAACCCTCAAATTCCTGGGAAGTACTTATTTATTTAGTGCATTCCAGATTATTCTCTGCATTGCACAGGCAAACCATTTTTAAGTCTGAATATTTATTTTCCGTTGTATTTTTTTATTTATATCCATTTTCTTCTTATACTGTTCTCATTCCACACAGTCCTGTAGTGTAATCAACTCTATTTTCGAAAATATTTCCAAGGTTCTCATAATTCACTTTTCTGCCAATATCTTTGTTTTTGTGGACTTCAACGTAAAAAATGTAGCCTCATTGTCACTGTTCTTTATGTATCTGTTTGAACACTATTCTGATGATTATAAAGAAGTAACACTTTGACTTAAGACTTTTTGAACGACCACAAGGATTTAATCTGCTGCTCACCCTTTAACAGTACAGATCCCTAAATTTCACAGAAACCATTATCCATTAAGCTTTTCCCCCCGTACTGCACGCTTGTGAAACTGGCTTCTGTTTGCTTTCCTTCAGATTATGATTTCCAATCTTTTAAGGGTAACGTCAACCAACATCTTTCTCAGTCTTTTTAATTTCTGCTTTATCTTTTTCTCTTCTTTTGGCTTCCTGCCTAGTAGTGGCTTTTATCCCTGCAGGAAGCAACATGTTTAAAAATGAGATTGAAAAATTGTTTTATATTTCTTGAAAAATTACATTTAATTACTCTCTAATTTTTTAAACTTAAGAAAGAATCTATTTAATTGTTTTAACATGGTTGCCACTTAAAAATTTTATTGGGAACAAAGCCCTGCGACGTCAAATGTGGTTCAAAATTTTTTTTTATTAGACAGATACAATTCTGCCGCAATTTTATGTAATATGAAAATCGTGTGTCTCTGAGCCTAAAAAAATTTTCAGTTTTAACAGGATATCATATTTTTTTTACTTATATGCTCACTGACTTTTTTGCACTTAAATTTTTTTTTTTTTTTGCTTCTTTAGAGGTCCGTTAGTCATCATTACTTGTTTTCAAGATTTTATGACTAAAGGTGGTAAATTAATTTTTCACTAGAATGCCTTTTTTTTTATATGACAAAGTCAGTTTTCATTCAACAGTCCGTTTTCTGGTGAATATTATTAAAGTTTTACATGTACAAAAAACAAATGTTCAACTCTTATTTGTATTCTTAGTGCGTATGATTCACAATTATTTTTTTTGTAACAAAAATTCTAGTATGTTTTTTAAAATTAAGTTTGCATGTCCTTTTCTAAATAACTCCTATTATGCTTAAATTTTGGATTATGTTAGGTAATATTATTTCTAATACTTTTTTTATATATAGGCAAGTAAGGTTATATCTCAAGATTGAAGTTGTTAATGAAACTAACAATCTCAGTTCTTAAATTTAAATACCCAAAAACTTCTAAAAATCACCATTTATTGACTTTTTTCAAAAGATTTATTGTGTGAGGTGATATTATTTCTAATATTTTTAATTAGTCGTCCGCCTTGTTTTTCAAAGATTTAAAAATTTCTTTTAAATAAGCTTAAAGAGAGTTGATATCATGTTTGCTTATTATTTATAAATTTTGTGGGTCCAATCAACCTTTGCTTGTTTTTCAGCATATTTATCTAAAACATTTATTCTTTTTCCTTTATCTTGGTAAGATAAAGGAATGACGTTGTTTTATTTTTAACTTCCTGAAGTTGAAAATAAAATGTTAAAAATAAAATGTTCCTGAAGGTTTTTAAAATTTTTGTGAAATTAATATTGCAAATTAATGTCATATTAATGTAAATTATTTATCGTTTTTATATATACACTATGATTTTAACATATAACCACATTTTACCTTCTCTCATTTCAGTATGAATTGTAATAAATTATTTTAGTAAAACTATTTTGAAATTGTAATAGTTTCAGTTATTTTTAATGAGAGTTAAATGCTTTGTTTACTCAGTGCTTAAATTATTGGTATTTTTAGTTTATTTATATGATATATTCTGTTAAGTAATAGGATAAGATTCTATGGGGAAGGAATCTGGTATGCAAATTTTTAGCCGATATAACTCTAAAATAAAGTCCATTAAATATAAATTGAGTGAGGGAAACCAGACCAAAGATTATTTTTGCAAAGTTCAGGTGTATGATACATTTCTTCTTTGTATTTAGTATGCCTCCAGATCCTAATGCAGATAATACTAATAAAAACAATGTTGAAAGTTTGGACCAAATATCGAATGAGGAAAATTCATTAAGTTCTATTACTTCCTTACAAGATAGTAACTCTAGTGATGATGATGAAGATGGTATACACCAAACACAGTATGCAGGCTATCAACTACTGATGCAAGATGAGACTCATTATATTGAAGGTAATTCCAGTGAAGATGATGGTCAAATAGAAAATAAGCGACTTAGTATCAAAAAGGTTTTAGATGGTGAAGTCTCTGTGACTCCCTCTTATGAATTAGAAAATGATCAAATTGATTACAAGGTACTTTATATAAGCATTCAAAACTATTTTTTAAAAATTTGTTTTTAAACACATGATGGCTGTATGTAGTCCTATGAACTTTTCCATGTTATTTTTTTGTGATTAACACTTTTTCTCAGTGGTCATCCATTTTTTTTTCCTGATATTTTTTATTAAATCTAGAGTTAGTTTGGGACACCTGTTTTGCTTGAGTTTGTGCACATAAAATTTCAAATCATTGATTTACCCTGAAATTGTGGCAAATTCTCTTAACTTTAGAAAGTTAGGTACACTTGAAATTGTTTTGAGTAAACCCGAAAATATCTTCTGAACTTCTGAAAACATTGATAAGCTTTAACATTTAAGCCAGTTTTTTGGTCTCCCAAACCAGTTTACAGGTGTTCAAATACAACTGGATGTGTCTCTGACCTGTGCAGTGTATCACAAGCCATCAAAAAGTGATTTTTTGCACAAACTATAAAGGGAGAGATAAGCATGCAGTAGACTCATTTCTTCAGAATTTATATGAAGAGGATAGTTTGGCAAATGATGATGTCAAAACAGAGATTATTTGGACCTAGATTAGAATTTAAGAACCAGTTCATGTATCATTTACTTATCAAATTATCTCAAGAGTTACAAATATCTACTTTTTTGGAAAAGCTTTGTTATATCCCATGGAAAAGGTGTTATCGGTTGAGTAGGCGGAAAAATTTGTCATACTTCATTCAATCTCCACATGTCATCATTGATAGAAATGAGGTTTATGATCTGGCAGTAGCACCAAAAGTACATGCAAAACAGAAAACATTCAGCTACCATAAAAATTATTTCAGCAGACTTTAGGATTTTATGCAATTGTAACCAAGACAAGTGATCTACAAAAATTTGCAAAATGAGGATGAAGTAGAAATAAATTATTAGAAGAAATTATTTGGAAAGTGGGTTATAGCTGTAAATGATATTGACTCAAGAATGATATGTGACCTTGAACATGTTAAAGCTACACAGCTGACACCAGGTCACACTACATAATATGACAATTAAATAAAAATTGAACATTAAAAACACTCAATTTGTTATTTCTACTAATAAATGCCAAATTAATAAAAATTATTTATTTTATTGTTCTCCATTCGCTTTGATCCTTAAAGCACTGCAATATGTGAAGTACATTAGTTCCATTAATTTTTGTGAGCCATCAATTTTTGAGCGATTAATTTTCGCGCCTTTAATTTTCTTGCAGCTGAATAATAAATATGTTTGTGCACAATTATTTATCGTGTACAGAAAAAAATGTACTTTTTGCGCAGTTATTTAAACTTTGAAAGAAGGTTAAATAGGATAAAGAAACGAAAAAGACACTGTGTAACAACTCCATTATAGCAGTTCTCTTCTTTATTTAACAAAATAAAAACAGTAAAGCAAGTAACAAAAGACACAAATAAGCACAAGATATATATTAATTATCTTTAAATGGATCAAGTTTGATATTTTTCTTCAGCTTATTTGTGATCCCGGCTTCACTCCAACCATTGGTAACAATACCTGGTTTTGATTTACCATAGTCATAGAATTTGACAACCTAATTTATGTGTAAAGGTTTCGCTATTGAGACCCTGACATCAATTTTGATTTCGTGAGATCTTTTGTCTTGCTTTATTTGTTTCATAATTTCATCAGAATACCATAGCTGTGCTTCATGCTGAAGGAATTCTTTACAACTTTTATTCACTGTCAATAACAGAAGCTGGAAATAGCTGGTTCAATTACTTGGAACAGGTACCATTTTGCCATTCGACCTTTGAGCAGCTTCCTTGACTGGTTTGGTCCATTAACGGATATCGGATATCAGAAGCCATGGACTAGTTCAGCTCAATTCGTTTCTTTGTTTGTTAACATAGTGAACAAGTACATGTTCTAAATAATCTAAACTGGTTTGTTCATTTGCCCAATGATATAACTTAGTTGTTGATATGTTTTTGCTAACTAGGTTCTTTTTATAGTCAGGAGAAAACAAATAAACTAAATGCTCAGTAAACTCATTTTCCTAACTTATTTCATAATGAAGAAGTTGATCATTTAAAACTGGACCATATGTGCTGGAGATATTAAGCAAGAAGTATAAGCCTTTTGATTTATGTTAAGTACTTCAACTTATCCTTTTAAAAATTTTAATTAAGATATAGCACTAAATAATGATTTTGGAAAAATGTCTTTTTGTTTTCTTTTTGTTTAGTTTTAATATTAGTTTGTAGTCCTCTGATAGAAAAGCACATTAGGCATATTAAATGTTTTAAAATTATTTATGGCGAAATAATTGACTTTTTTTGGAAAGTTATTTTGAAAATTTTGTTGGATATGCAAAAGATTTGAAAATTATTTGGAAAGTGGTACCTGTTGTGTTGATACTTCTGAATGTGTTAATCTCAATGAAACTGAGTCTTTTTGCTAAACTGTGTATTTGAGATGATTTATATTAACAAGAGATAATATCAGTACTGCAAATGGATTGGTAAATGGTACAGCAGAAATTGTAAAATACTGGAACCTCAATCAGAATTACTCATTGTTGGACAAAATGTATATGTGATTTGACGGTCTAAATGGTGGAAGTTCATAAAATATGATGGACTTCACGATGAGTTAAAACATTGTGTCCATATGAAGGCTAAGGTAAAGTAAATGGTGTTTTTGACACAAAATGAAAATTTATGCGTTCTAATTTTTTTATTTAATAAAAAGCCTTGTTCTTTTTAAGCTCAGTGAATGATTTAATTGTAGAACTGAGGTTAATTCCAACGGAGTTTACTAAGTCCATACATTTCTCAAAAAGGTTTCAAATTAGAAATTAGATCCATAAAAAGCGTTTTTTTTTTTTTTTCTTTTAGTTTCTCTCGTGATATTAAGTTCTCGTTTTGGTGAAGTGTTAGAAAACATTATTACCGATAAGTTTTTCTTGTGTTGTGAAATGGTTTGATCTTAACATAATTGTATGTGTATTTTAAAACTTTGAATCACTGAATGCTTTTTTGGGTATATTTTCTATTACATCTTTTAAACCAATCAATTGCAAAAAAACAAAGAAAAAACAACAACAACAACAAAAAAAATAGCTACAACAATTAACTAGTACGTAATTAAACAGACCTTATTTGATGAATAAAATTCCCCTAGCGGTTATGCTGGTTTTATTTTCCAAAAAAAAATATAAAAAATTCTCTAAGTACAAGAAATAATTTATTATGCAATTGTGCTTTAGAGTCTTGTGGTCGAGGGATTTGATCACGATGATTTTATTCCATCAATGAATATGTCTCAAGATACTCCGATTGAAGACAAACAATCTGACAATCAACGAGTAAATATTGAGATAACTGAAAGTATGGAATCAATTTATTTAGCTCAGTTTTTTTTTTTTTTTTTATTTTTTTTTTTTTTTTGTCTTATTCCTTCTTCTATAAAATAGATATTACAACTTTAATGTTTTCAATATATAAATTAATAAATTAATTACTAATATTAGAATATAATAATATAATAGAAAAATAGGAAAACTCGTAGGACATAAAGACATTATCGAGTACCTAGATATACATTACAGTAATTATTAGTTATTTATGTTCTATTAAGATTTTCATTTTTTAAAATGTTGTTTCTAGAAGTAATATGAAACAATTTTTTTTATAAAAGCTTTCAAAGTGGTTTTAAAAGTAAAAATGGAAGTATTCATGTTTATTTTTTATTATGAGTCAGTATAAGTTTATTCCAAAGATATGGTCCACGATACGAAATACTAAAGCACAAATTTCTTATTTGTTTGAGTATAATTCTGGTTGACTTCTGGGAGTGGTTTTTGATTTCTTGAAAATATTTCTAGAGCTTATAAATACTCCTGAAAATCTTTATTTCAATTTAAATGGTTTTAAAGTAATTTGATTTTTTTACTTGTGTGATTCATTTTGAAATTCTTTTATTTGATTTTTAATAAAATAAATTGCCGTAGGTTCAAAATTTAAAAAGTCAAATGGTCACCAAGTTCAATTTGAAATTTAGAATTAGAAAAATTCTAGTTCAGAATAAAAGGCCGCTAGGCTGAAAAATTTTATTTTTGAATATTAAAATTAGCATCTCCAATTTTTGATCATCTGAAATTTAAGGCAAATGTTATTCGTGTTAGAATTCACTTTTTGCAATGGTTTCAACTCATATTTTTAACAGTTTCTAAAGAGATATCTCTTAAAAGCTGCAAAAAAAAATTTTTTTGCATTGTAAATTAAACCGAAAAAGTACCCAGTAAATTTTTATGCAGATTTAGAATGTTAATAATAATATGAATAATAATAATGTGGATTATTAAACATAATTTGACGTAATTTTAGCCTTTCTAACGCTTTGGTGTATTGATTCAGGCATAGGAAAAGAACAAAGATATTATTTGGAATTATTTGGAATTAAAACACAAATTTAAGCATTGGTTGGTCACAGGAGTGGTGATCTCAGGATTTGCTAATTTTTAGATGTGATAAAGATATTGGTCCAAAATACTGGCCAGCAACTTTTTCTGGGCATTGGTTCTCAAAATATAAATTTTTGGCATTTATAGAAATAAAAAATAATTTTGAGACTTTTAATTTAAGATACCTAATATAGATCTTATCAACCATACTGGTTTTATTAAAAGGTTGGGTGGTAAGAATTAAAAAATAGAAGGCAAGTGACAGTATTTATTTGTCAGCATTATTCATAGTCATGGTCTGAAATCTCCCAAAAATTAATTTTCTGCTTCAAAGTTTGATTATTTCTTTTCGAAAGTTACCCGGTATATTGCCTATATATCTATCACTCACAAATTTGATAACTTACAACTGCTGAAACTTTGAATTGACTTTGAATTCAATGCTTATTCTTTTAAAATGCATAATAAGCAAGAACAGTGAGACTGCAATAGTTGGAATTTATTATATTTCGTTTGAATATAATAACAATTTCAAATCAACAAGACAAGGGTATTGCATGAAGTAAAATCAGTAATTAAAAATTTTAATTAATTATTTATTATTTATGTTTAATTAGGTTGCAAAAAATTTGAAATGTACATGTGTTTTTATAACTTGGTGCAATTTTTCAAGATCTATTTAATTACATGCTGCTCTAAAATCAGTGCAATATCATTTTGCAGCAATTAAAAGAAATGCATACATTTATCAAATTAATTTTTTCCTAGCTAAGTTTTGTTATTCACAAATAAGGTATCAAGTCTTAAAGCCTTAAGTGTCATAAATGTAGAGAGCTTTATACCTGTTTACCAAGGGTTTATTAGAGTAGTATCAATATAAGATTGCTGTTTTTGCAAAAGTGAAGATTTAAGATTTTTGAACTAAAACGTCTTGACCCTGCATTCTATTTTATGTTGTATTTTATTAAAAAATTTCTTTAATTGGCATGTGAAAGTACTAACATTGCTTCTATATTTCAGGTAAAGCTGATTTGATAAAGAAATCAATGATTGGGTTTTCCTTACCTGTTGTAAACATACCAACTTGGGCCAAAAATGTTACTGATGAGCAGTTAAAAGAAGTGATACAGAAAACAAAGAAAAATACTAAATGAGAATAAGAGATCCAGATCATATTACATGAGAAAATAGGGTTTATTGTGGTGCGTGAGACAGTAGAGACCAAAGAAAATAAATATTTGTATCATAATAGCGGAATAAACATTGCAGACGTTTGAGGATCTATAGTTTTGTATTTTTAGAAAGGTGAAAAAACAGAGTTTTTGAACTAAAACAATTATAAGAGAATGGAGCAAAATTTAGGTATTGGAACTACCAACAAAAGTATGTTGTTAAAATTTTGGGTGAATTGACATGTTATAGTTAGATTTTTGGGTGTAGCTAAAATTTAATTTTTTTTTTTTTAATTTTTAATTTATTAATTTTTTGTATTAATGGCTTTGTTGAAAATGTTTAATAAGCGCAAGTGTAAAGCTTATAACATGATGTGAATTTTGTTCACATTAAATATATTCTTTGAAATTATCCTTGTTTGAATTTTTATTCAATCTTTTGTTTCATGGAGTTCTTTTAAAGGTGCAGATTATGAAGTAACTGTCTGTGTAAATATCTATATTAAAAGGTAATAACTAAATTCTTTTGGTTGGATTCAGGGTTTTCCAAACTGGCTTATGATTATTTAATTATTTTTTAAGCACAAATATGTTGATTTATATTATTATGTGGGTTACCCACTACTACCAATTTTTGAGTCGATATGTACCAATGAGAATGTGTAGTATCAGCCAATTTTTTAGTTGTTGTTTGGTAAAAATTAACATTTCCTTTTTTGCATATACAACGTAGATGTTATCTCTATTCTGTATGGGGGTAAAGTTGAATCCTTTAAGGGAAGTTTAAGTAACACTTAAATAAAGCTTGACTTTTTCAGTGATTATGATTTAATTTTAGATTTGGTCGTTCTTAAAAAAATATTCTGTACATGGTATTCAAGACATTTTTTTTTTTATTTCTCAAGACTATCAACTCTTGGTTTTTAATAATATTTTTACATGTAATAATTTTGGCGTGTTAGCTATTTTGAAACTTTAATCGGATAAAATCGGATCAAAAAATTGCTTTGAATTTTTGAAATTTTCCCTGAAATTATTCTTTTGTTGCTAAATTTTTTTGTTTGATGTTAGAAAACAGTCGATAATTTTGAAAATTTATATGGATCATTGTTTATTTTTTTAAAATTTATCTTTAATGTTTAGCTTGATTTTTTTCTGATTTTTTATAGAAATTTTTGTGTGAGAAACCATTACTGACTAATCCTTGTTTTTCATAAAAGCATTGTAAAAGCCATGTTATGAGGATTTCTTCATTTTTAAATTTAATTTTAATTAGTTTTATGCTTATTTCATATAAAAATTTCTTTAGATCTATCTTGTTATTTTGCTGAAGGTTCAGTTGTCAAAAGTCCATCTAATTCTGAGAATTTTGAACTTATTTGTTTTTCTTGAATTTCAGGTAAATTATATAATGAGAAATTTGATAATATCCAATCTAGTGAAATGTAAAAGCCTTCAACATATCAGAGGTAGTTTTTTTTCATCTACCTGTATTGCTTTTCAAGAAAATATCTACGTGATAAAAGAAGAGCGATTGAAAGAAATTGCTAAATCACCCAGTGGCTGGGTATCTAGAGGAAGTCCTAATTATCCTTTTGATATTCAACGAACACGCACAAACAATTTACCAGTGTATGTTGATTATAAAGGAGGTGGTACTAAATTAGTAACTACCGTACGTAAAATAACTGGTGATCTGAAAGAACTAGAGAAGGTAATACGCCAGAGAATAGGAGATGACTATCATTATCAGATAAATGAACTTACAAGTCAAGTGCACATTAAAGGAAATCACAAAGAAAAAATTATGAGATTATTAAAAGAGCTTGGTTTTTAAATTGCTGTAATTTTAAGATATTAATCTTTTTTTATAATAGCATGTCAGATACAATAGAGTACATAGATTTTTGTTGTTTTCTACTATATAGAAAGTTATTCTTCGAAATTCTCACCATCTAAGCTTTCTTTTTCGTTTTTTGTAAAATCTTTGATGTATGATAAGGCTTTGTTCCAGTAATATCTTAATGAGACATTGGAATAATACATAGTCATTAGAATAAAGTAAGGAAAATAATGGTATTTAGTTTGTTGATTATATATAATATAGATAAGTTTGTAATTAAGTCCTGGGTTTATGTTAAATGTATGACAGGGGATTTTATAATTTTTGGTGGTTTTTTAGAGTAAGGATGCGGTGAGCTAATTCATAGGTGGAAAAATGTGCTGGAAATTTTTTATTTCATTATTTTACTATCGTTACAAAAACCTCCATAGAATTTACACTACACTCATACTATTTATTGGATGTTTATATCATAATATGCATTTATATTATAACAAATCCATTTTATTAAAGATTCTTCTAGGTTAATGTATTAACCATAACAAAAAATTATAAACTGTTAAATTCTAATTGAGATCGGGGTATGTCGGAGCATGTTTGAAAATTTCAAGGTTATGGCACGAAGGTTAGGACATAATTAGTTTGTAAAATTTATTGGATAAAAGTGAAATGTGCACTCAAAGAAAGATTATGTATACTTTTAGTAGTTTTTACTAAAAACCATTTTGAAAAACAAATGAGAGAGTTGAAAAGGTGTTTTAAATAATCACAGTGAGCCATGCGTTTGGATTTTCATTAAAATTCATGCATGGCAGTGTGTTAATTTTTCTGAGAGGATGGGATCTGTTGTGGGATATATGAAATTAATAAAAATGACTAGTTCAAAGACACTGATGAATAGGGTTAGGGTCAACAATAGAGTTAAAGAATGACTTGTGCTGAAAAAAAGAATAAGTAGCTTTGGTAAAAAGATTTTTATTTAAATAAAACAAACAATTGTAAATAAATGCAAACTAACATTATGTTTAGCAAAAAGATATGAGGAATAAATTTTATTCTTGATATTCTTTAACTTTTTTTTCAAAAGACTGAGAATGAAGATGTTATTTGTGTTGCAGAAATTTTTGAAAATAGTTGCTAAGTGCTTGTTTATTTTATGTGATCATATGCAAGATAATTATTCCACAAGATTTAACAATGGTTTATATTCAATGGTTTATATTTTATATTCAATTTATTATCAAATGATTCAAAGGCTTTGGCAGCTAGTGAGTAAAATAGAGCGAGAGTCTTTCAAATACAGAATATGAGAGGGATAGGAGCATTTTTCATTGTTTGAACCAGTTAACAGTGTAGATATTTTTAGCTAAGTAGGATATGGTTAGAAATTCAGTTAAGAATATGAAGAATTATAAGGGCTTTCAGGGATAATTAGAGCTGCAGGAGAAGCAAGCATTAAAATATTTGCAGAGTTGATTAGCCTGATTATATAAAAGGGTCTAATACATTCAAATTTGGAATTTAGTACAACTATAAATTATAAAAATAAAGAAGATGCCTTTGAAAAAGGAAACTGTAGAAGCATGAAGTTAACAGAATAGATTTTAAAAATAACAAAGTGTCTCCTCATTGCAAACACAGACAAAATGTTAGCAGAATAGATTTTAAAAATAACAAAGTGAGCCATTGAAAACACTGACAATATGTTGACTGATTGGTATAGTTAAATTGATTTATAAGAATTCTAGAAGCCAAGTTATCATTTATTGAGGGAATTCTTGTTCAGTTAGTATTACAACAAGGTTCAGTGTTGTGTCCTTTACTATTTATCATGGTTTTATAGGCTCTATCATATCATATACCACTATCTATAGTATAATAGGCTGTATTAAAGGAGATTAGATCAGGTTGCTCAGAAATCTTGATTCCTTTATGCAGTTGGTTTTGCATTGTATTTTTCCAAGTGGAAAAAGCAGAATTTCTTCCTGTCATTTCAGGTATATCAAAATATTAGTTTTAGAGAAAAGGACTGCTACAAATAGATTAAACACGTTAAAATAATGGAATAGTTATCTACTTTCAATAAAGTATTTTTTATTCACCTGAAAACTTCAGAAATTTACTGCTTAGAGAGGACACTTGTACAAAATTTTAGCATGTTGTTTGATGTTTTGAGGACAATAGACTCGTTTGAAAATGTTTCAGATTCTAGATTCTAGAGTTATTTTTATAGTTGAATGACTTTCTATTATATGTGAATAAACGTTATTTGTAAAGTCAATTTTTGATGGTATACTGATAATGGCTAGGCAACATAAAATTGATATAAGTAATATCCGATGATGTTTGGCTGCTATTTCAGGGTGTACGGTTATGAAGTAGTTAATTAATTAAAATTTTTAAAATTTAATTAAAATTTTAAAATCTATGCCAATATTATATTTATATAAGATTTTTAGATAAAAAAAATTATGGCATTCAAATAGTATATATTAACTTAGTTCCAGCATAATATTAATCTATATTTTGTTTAGGTATACATAGGAGTTGTGGCTTATATGGGTGTACATTGGTGTATATATGTTTTGACATTTAACAATTCCTTGTGGGTAATATTATTTTTGGGATTGTTGTATAAACAAGTCAAGAACTTATCTTTTTTTGATATATTATCTACTTTACCTCTGTTTTGGTAAAGTGTACTCATCTCTTACTTTGGCAGCCACATACTAATTGTTTTTTACATACTTTCGCTCTTTTTGGTGAGGTACATTTTTTACTTTCGCAGCCAATCACATCACCTTTTTGCTCTTTTTATTCAAGCAGATTTTTAGTACCGCAATATATTTATAGAAAAATCCAATGTTATCTATCAATTGAACTCTTATTATTCCCCAAAACCCAAACCCTTTTCCAACAACCGTACTTCTTTTGTATTTTGAATAATTATTAATCTTCAGTTTCCTCTGAAACCATCCAATAAAAATCTGTATTCATTAAGAATTATTTGGAATTATTTGCATCTAATTATTTATTCAAAAAATTTATTCAATTATTTAGTCAAATTTTAAATTATATGATGTGTTCTAGTTTTATATATTTTGATAAAAGGTGTGCTTTTTTATCATTTGTGTTTGGTCAATTTTATTAAATTTTATTTCTGTCCATTGAGGTGTTTAGCGCTTTTGATGAAAAATAGTTGAGATAGTTATAATTAGCGGAAGAATTTGACTTATAATTGAAATGATAAGCGTTAGGGTCATTTTCAAAAAAAAATTTATTCTGTAACTTGACAGTTGGTCAAGTAATATTTGAGCTTTCAAAATTAAAAGTATAAAAACCATTTTAAATATCATTTTTTTAGTTAAATTATCTGTAAAGTTGTTTTTATACTATTATAAGTTTTTAAGAATGGTTTTTACTAAATCTTAACAATTTAATTTTTATGAAAATTATGATTAAAATAATGGTTTTCTAGTCAAAAGCTGGCTATAGGATTTTATTAATTCATGATCATTGTGATTAAGCAAATAATGAAAATCAGCCTTATGATTAATATTTTTTTGTTAGCAGTCATGTTATAATAACAAAACCAGAAACTAATATTTGAAATTTTGTATGAGGCTAGGGAACTACGGAGGGCATATTTGTCTGGTTTTCTGCCAAGAACTGATACTAGATCCTTATGTTGTAATTCTTTTGTTGTGAAAGTTAATTTTTTGGAATTGTATCTTTTTCTTTGTTTTTCGTTAATGTATAGAACCATTGATATTAAGTGTAGCTGTTTGGCTGATTAATAGTTTTACTATGTCTTTGATATTTTCAATTTCTCACAGCTTTATAAGATAAATGATTCGTTAGTTATGGCTTTACGGCTTTTCCCATCTATTGTAACAAAGACTTTGTTAAGTCGTTCTTTTTCTACTCACCCGATATGTTTTAAATGGGAGACATGGGAACCAAAAAGAGACATTGTTGTTGTTCGTCAAGACTCTATTTTAAAATCAATGGTACTTCTTGATAACTCGCAACCTATATATGTGAAGCGCCTAGACGAAATGGGGGCTACACATAATGGCTGGCTTGACAGAATGGTTCCCCCGCCAGAATTGACATTTGATATAAAAAGAAATTGGCAAAACCGATTTAATATAACTTATTGTAAAATTAAAAGTAAACAACATACAACTATTAGAGATGTGCAGGGAAATGTTGAAGATTTACGTGATATTTTGAGGTGGCGATTTGGTAAGGATACAAAAATTTATGTAAATCGTAATGGTATATCAATTACAACAATCGGTTATCATAGAAGAGAAATTTCAACTTTGTTGCAAGGTTTAGGTTTTTAATGAAATATATTAGTAATTAATATGTGTCAAATAATCTATTTTCGTTATTAACCCTTATATATTAACAATAATAACCGTTTAGTTATATCTTTACATTCCTTGATGTTGTTATTTAGCACAGTGTTTAATCATTGAATTTTGGATAAAACCCTCATTGTCTCATTAGGTTTTCTGTTTGAGGTGCTATGTCTATGTTGCAGCAGGGCCCTCTAAGTTAAGAAAGCACTCGTTCTGGATGTGTTTTTTAATTTGCAACAAAAAGTGGAGATTTTACAAATTTATTTTTCACTAAAGTGAAAAGAAAATTCAAACCAAATATCGGTACTATGGAGAAATTATGAGCTGGACATTAACCAAAATGGATCATTTTGAAATAATTGATTCTGCTTTTTCCTCTGTTTTATTTTTGTAAGGTAATGTTTCTTCGCATTATGTTTCAATATATTGATATTGTTACCAGCTTTTGTGCATTTTCTTGAATTGTTCCATATCGAGGGACCCATATAAGAAATAGTATTTTGACCTTGGTTAGTTTTTCTGAAAGGCTAATCAAGTTTTTGATATAATGGGGCGTCTTTTAATTCATATTGTTAAAACACCATATTTTTTAGTTCAAATTACATCTTTTGTTTTTTTCTCAAAAGTATCATTCCATTGTTACATGTGTGACAATCAGAAAATATTTTTATTAGCAAATCTTACTCAATTAATTTATTTTCTGTCTTTTACCTAAAATATTTATTAAACAAGATTTCACTCCTGTGGAATCTTTTGTGCATATTTTACAGACCAGAATATCAAGTGATATGTGTGTAACCTAATGTGAACTGGCTAGTGCAGTCAGTTACTTTTGAATGTTAAATTCCTCTTTAGCACTAAGTTTAATAGTATTTTGTGGTAGTAATGTACCTTAGAAATATTATGCAATTAGATTTTGAATAGGGCGTCCTCGATCAAAATTAAACTAATTAAGAGCAGTGTTATGTGTGTGACATGGCATGTTAAGTAGGTGTCATCTGCATATTTTTTTGTTCATGAATGGATTTGAACCAGTGACATTTTCGATTACAATGCAATCTTATTGGAAAATGCGCTACTGCCAAATATATTTGGCTTATATTAGGGTACTAGACCTAACCAATCAACCAGAAGGAAACAGGTTTCCTTTGATACCTGAAACTGAAGCAGTTTTTAGTTTATGAATTAAGTGATTCTATTACATAATATTTTGAAGTAGCTTTGAAAAAAAGATTTTTTTATTGGAGTTTTGTAATGGAATTAAATGTAT
>JAUZNK010008619.1:0-24570 GCA_035046665.1 Euphysa ruthae
AGCAATCGCCCTATCATTCCTTTATTTTACGCTCTTAGTATCGCCGCTCATTTCTTGAAGAATAATCAGGTCATTTGTATCACTGTAAGGTTTTTCGTTTTTTGCTATATAATATGCTGTTCTAAAGCAAGAGTTCAAAATTTTTTTGTCAACTTCTGCCATTCTTATAATACCCTTTCCAATCGGGGTTTCTTGTAGAACATGTGGATTATAAGATGCTCCAATTGTTTTTATGTTCTAAATACATTGCTCTTTTATGTGGCTCACCTTTAATGTGCTTTTCTAGTCCATTTTTTTTCACACTTTTTGTTCCTGTAACCCATGATTCGTTGAAAACACGGACATGATTAATATTCAATAAATACGTCTTACATAGTTTACAACTTATTCGAAATACTTCGCCACATACAGCTTCTTTATCTAGTTTAACTTCCAATTCAGTTTCCCATTTTAAAACCGTCTTTAATTTAACCATAGTAAAAAAAGATTTTTATAAATTCAAAATTAAGTTTCTTTATGATATCTTCATAAGATTAAACAAGCACATTTAACTATAGAAGATTTGAAAAGAAAAAATTTACATGTGACTGCGTGTTTAAAAACAGCTTGTGTGATAAATATAAACAATAGGTAATTATGGAATCGTAAACATTCTTTCAAATTGTTCTTTGACTAATGGTTAATAATAAAAAGAAACACCGCAAAGGAAATGTGATGTTTTGGAATACAAATTAATTTAGTTGTTTATTTCTTTAGCTTCGCATTAATAGATTTTGTATGGGAAAATAGCTCCTCATTTTTTCCATTTTAGGAAAATCGAAGAATTCGAACCCTGTATCACCATCATCATCACCACTATCACCATCGTCATCACCACTATCACCATCGTCATCACCACTATCACCATCGTCATCATCACTATCACCATCGTCATCACCACTATCACCATCGTCATCACCTCTATCACCATCGTCATCACCACTATCACCATCGTCATCACCACTATCACCATCATCATCACCACTATCACCATCGTCATCACCACTATCACCATCGTCATCACCACTATCACCATCGTCATCATTACTATCACTATCACCATCGCCATAAAGGAAATAGTTATTATAGAGGATTGAAGTTGGTTGATCAAGTATTGAAATTTATTTAATGAATGATCATTAAGCTACTCAAGAAGGAATTGATGTTGATAAAATGAAGTTGTAGTGCTATATATAGATGCAATATTTTTACTCACGCAGAAAAATTTTTTTTTGGTATTTCTAGATATGGAGAAAGTTTAGAGTGCCACAAAAGTTAGTTTAATGGGCTATGAAAAAATGTATAAGGAATTTAGATGCGGGTAAGTGGCTAGTTAAAATATTGAAGTCTATGTTCACCAATTTTATAAGCCGTGTTTAGGTTAATGAGTCACTCAATGAAGAATTGTGAATTTTGGTGTACATCAGTGTTTGGAATAACTGACAAGTATCTTTCTTTGTTGTTTATTTTGGTTTTAGAGTTGTTGATAATGGCATTTAGAACAGGCACATATATATGCAAATGATTAAGAGTGGATGTGACATAAATTAATGTGCAGTCTTCTCTTTTTTGCTTACATACTAGCCTGTTCGTATCTTTGAAAGCAGAAAAAACTTATTTTTTGTATATAACAGTGGACTGGGAGCAATCATATCAATATTAAAGTATTATGAAATACAAAAGAATTTTTTTTTAGAATAAAAATCATTATTTAGTTTTTTTTTTTTTTTCCACATTTCAAATGTTTTATATGGAATAAGTTTTGTATTGAAGCTATAATTATAGAATTTGGTGTAAAAAATAGGGCAAAAACCAGTAATATCAACATTTTTTGTAAGCCAAATAGTATTAACTATGTGCAAAGACACTTTTTGTAAGAGCAATCCTGTTTGTACACTGTATTTTGAGCAATCATATAATTTTAAGGAATTCATATATTTTTTAAATGTAAATCTTTATGTGATTTATGTCAGTTATAAAAAAGTATTTTTTGATTATATTTGATACTTTAATTTATATTAATAATTTTCCCAAAATTTTGTTGGTTAGAAAAAGCATAAATAGTTTATTATTTACAAAAATCTTTGTGTTTAAAATAAAATTCCGATTTGTTTACTATGTAGGGTTATCATCCAGAGATATATTATCCAAAACGTCCAAACAAAGATCTTTTTAACAATTTAGTAAATCAATGTAAACGACAAGTTATTCCATTTGTTGATGAAATGCCAGAAGCTATGTATATAAATGAAAACTATCACTTTATTGTGGATGCCATATTTGGATTCAGTTTCCGTGGTGAGGTTCGACAGCCTTTTGACACAGTTATTGATATATTGAAGACGGTTTCAGTACCATTGGCTTCTGTTGATATTCCATCAGGTAACATACAATTCCTTCGATTTATTATTTTCGATATAATTATCTTGTCCTTAAATTAGAATGTTCCCTTTCAGCCTTTTTCTAGATTTTTTTTTTTAGCTTTTAAGCCCAAACAAAGAAGTCATGAAAAAGGTTCAAGTCACTTATTTTTTTCTATTTACTCATTTCCCACACAGTATGCACTATGTGGGAATTTTAAATTTCTATCATCTGATTTGCTAGTATTTTGGTTTTCTCATTTCCCATATTTATTACCTGAATAGTTGAGCATATTTTAATTTGAAAAAAAAGGAAGTTTTTTTTGACAGAAAATTCGGTAAAAATCAATAAATACTCTTTGGAAGTTGATTTTGGCCAAATATATTTTCTAGATTTGCTTTTAAAAAATATTGAAAACAAAAGAATAAGACTTGTTATTTTTTTTTCGCTCTTCTGGGGCTAGGGTACTTTAGAATTGTTTATTATATTATATTTTATATTTGAGATCAAAGGAAGTTTTATGTGATGTAAAGGTCCAAAATGTAAAATTCTGCATAAGTCATAGTTATGTGAAATCAATATTAAGAAAGTAAAAAGGAGAAACAGTATAGATTAAATGATACTTGTGTTATAAAAAACTCTGAAGTCATGAAGATGTTTAGAGAAATTTGTTATTAAAAAGTTATTTATTAGAAGCTATAGATTAGTTTTTAATGAAGAAAATGGTCTACCTATCATATGAAGATGTGGTGTTGTAGTAGTGCTGTAGATAATGTAGTCAAAGGCAGATCACGAGGCTTAATGTGGATTTAAAATGTTAAGCTAGGAGGCAAGAGAAACTCAATAACCTATTATCAGGTTAAATGTGAGACGTAAAGGAAAAAAAATTACAAACATATATATATAAGGATTCGACTTGACTATAAATAGCTAAAGCCATTGGAAAGGACAATACAGATATTTTGGATGTATTAAAAATGGTACTGGAATTTTAACTGTCTATGAGGAAAATAAAAGCAGAGTGGGCAAGTTATTATGAGAAACTTTTAAGCATAGACTGACTGTGTGAGATAGAAAATAAATAATTTGTTTCCAGTAGATCCAGTTAACAGTGCAGTTATTTTAGCTGAAAAGGATTAGATTAGACTTGCAGTTAATAAGGTGATGAATAGAAAGTTTTCAGTATTGTCTCAGACATGATTAGGTCTCAGGAGAGTTAGGAGCAGAGATGATTACAGGCCTGATGAAGTAAATTTTAGGAGAGGGTGTAAATTTTAAATCTATAAATTGGAAGCTTAATACAATTTTAATTTATTGTAAAAGTGTAAGTGATCCCTTGAAAAGAGAGTCAGTAAAGAATTTCTTTAATTCCTGAACAAGTTGCAGAAATTGTATTTTCTTTAAAATAAAACTAAGTTTTTATCTTCGTCATTATATTTTAGCGGTAACCCACTTTCAGTAAAACTTATTCAAAGACATCTTGATAGTGAACTGAATTTTAAACTACATTTTGAAATTAGAAAGGTTAAGTTAATGCATGGTATAAGTTTTATCAAATGGTTATTTAACTATCAAGCTCAAAATTCTTTACTGACTATTTATACCTTGTATATAAGGCTTCATCTTGACTGTTGCGGTATAACTTACAATTAACCAAATAATTAAGTGTTATGTCATGAAATTGAGTCAATTTAATACAATGTCGCATTGGCAATTACAGGAGCCATTAAAGGAATATTTTGTGAAAAATTGTACCAGGAACTAAGATTGGAAAGCTTGTGTAACAGACTTAATGGTGTTTGCAGATTTATGTTTATAATGTTGTAAATGGTAATTGTCCTGACTACCTTTCGAAATACTTGCCTGAAAAGTAGGCGTCTCAAAATCCTGAGCTTAAAAATTTCTACAAAAACGGGTAAGTGAACCAATAATTCCTTATTGGGTCTTTTTTTACGATGCCCATAAAAAGGTTAAGGCAAAGAAAGCACATAAATCATTCTCATTTATACCATTTTCTGGCCATAAATTGAATCTCAAGTGTTTCTTTTTTTGGGTTTCTAACAAATAATCAAAAGCATACATATTCTTCTCTGTCATACTCTCATAAAATTCATAGTTAGGAACAGATCTAAATAATCTCAATTGGGCTGTCAGGCATTTCAACATCAATGCCTGGTAAAGCTTTAAACAATGGTAATAGGTGAACAATATCCCCATTTATCAATTGTTGGTATCAAAACCAAGAAGGATATCTTTAGAATTTTTGGATGTTGGAGCAGAGCAAACATCATCATCATCTGTAGAAAAAAAAATTTTTCCTCATTTTCAGTGTCTGAAAAGCCAAAAAAATCAGACTCTACTCCCTTACTATCACTAAAAAAATTATTTAAAACATCCTCTTCCCAGTTTTGATCATTGTCACTGTCTTCATCTAAAATTATTTCATCTACATTTTCATTTAAATTGGATGAAAATGAAGTAGAGGGAAGTTCTGAATTTTTAGCGGCTATTTTATTTGCAGTATTTCGAACCTATGACATGACAAAGCACTCATAAATACACGGATGCCGGCACTTTTCTGAAACAAAATTTAATGGAGAATTAATCAAAAAAAAATTGTTGCCAGTCCATTAAAAGGGATTTACAGGGCGAAAAACGCTGTCAAAGTAAAACCGAGCGAATCCCGGCATATACCCAGCATGGGATTTTTTCATTACATTGAAATCCCAGCATATGTTATTTTTGTTACAAAATTATGTTGGAATTCTTTTGAAATTTTTTGCGTTATTTTATTTTTGGTTATTTTTGCATGTTGGAAATTTTTAAATATCCAATCTCTGAAATGTAAAACATTTGGTCTGAAAATAAAAAAAATCTTTGCTGAAATCTTTGTGATTATCATTTATGATAAATTTCATGTCTGCTAAATTTGAAATAATATTGAGCACCATTGTCACATTTGAACAGATTAACTAAGTTTTTGTCATATAAAGTAAGTTTTTCTCAGATATATTAGGTTTTTCAAGTAGATAAACTAGGTTTTTCTGGAGTTATTTTTCAAAAAAACTTAAGTTTTTCTCTTTTAACCTAGAAAAACTCAGTATTTCTGTAGAAAAACCTTTCTACAGAATACTATAGATATATTTCTGAAAATATATCTATAGTATTTCAGGTTTTCTGAGTTGGCACCTAAAAAAAATGTCTCCAGAAAACTCTAGTTTATGGAACTATGTATTTTAAGTGATAGATTCATCAATTATAAATAAAAACATCAATTATAATCCGTTCATTTGTATCAAAAGCATGTGTTGTGATAGGTTAATTAAGCTTAAACAAAACAATAACTAGTTTCCATTTCTTGTGTAGCACGCGCTCTTCAAATGATGAAGAGTAAACATTAAAAAATAATCGATCGTAATCATTGTACCAAGAATAATAATAAATTAAGAAGAGTTTAAATTTCTTAGAATCATGGATGGTTTTGGATCTTCAAACAAAGGAACCATTCTCGAGTTTCATCTGATAGTGATGAAGGCATATATATCTAACATTTTTTGAACAGTTTTACCATATGTTCTTTTTAATATTGTCCATAAACTCATGCTCTTCACTATACTAAGTTTATTATTATGTTTTATTTTTCTACAAATCTTCTTACCAATTTTCTTCCAATCTCCTTTCAGGAGCAAGATATCCAATAATATAGAGATAAATTTCAATAATTCTCCAAATAATTATTTTTTCGGACAACCCAATGCCAATTTATCTTTAACCCTCAATTTTAACATTATGAAATAGGTGATTGTCCATATATGAGATTATCTCTTGAAATTTAAAACTAGATGATAAAGCATCAAATTCTGAAAAACGTTCATTCTATTATATCGTTAATACAAAGACACATATTTCCCATAATTGTTTCATCATCACTAAAATAATGCTAATTTATAAAATATCAAGCTGTTTCCACTACAATTTGTGTAACTTTTAATACACAATTTATAAGGTAAGAAGCTATCACTGAAAACCATGTTTTCAGAAAAAATGGGGTTTTCTATGGAAATACCAGATTTTTCTGAGATGATAAACCTGTTATATCTCAGAAAATAGAATTAAAATGTGAGATAAACTAGGTTCTCTGAGAAATACTTAGTTTTTTTATTAAAATAGATATATCTTCAGAAAAACTGGATTTTTCTACAGAAATACTGGGCTTTTCTGAGTTAAAAGAGAAAAAATTAGTATTTCTGAAAAATATCTAGAAAAACCAGTAAGTATATCTGAGAAAAACTTAGTTTATCTGATAAAAACTTAGTTTATCTGTTCAAATGTGACAACGGTGCTCCATCTCTGGCTAGCCTAAAACAGAATAAATTTTTGACAGAAAGTTATGCTTTTTATTGTTAATTTTTTTCTTCTTCTTTTGCATTTGAAAAATTATCCAGTTTTCCATTACAGCCTGTTTGTATGAAAAAAAAGTATGAAAGTCTTGTGAAAATTTTAATTAGTATCTCTTAGGAGGTATAATAGGATTTAAAAACTTTTTCTAGGTTGGAGTGTAGAAAATGGAAACTCTGAGGGTATAAAACCTGAAGTTCTTATCTCGTTAACCGCTCCTAAGCTCTGTGCAGCAAGATTCCGAGGAGAGCATCATTATCTTGGTGGAAGGTTTGTTCCAAAGTGTTTAGAAGAAAAATATCATTTAGACTTACCCTTTTTTCCTGGCACAGATTGTGTTGTATTACTTCCCAAGATAAAGTGATGTTTTAAACTAAAGATTTTTAGGTGGAATCTCAGAGCATTTATGTCTGATAGAAAATATAAGAATACCAAATTAAAAGCATGAAAACAATTTATGTAAAGATCTTTATTTTTAGGGTTTATATTTTATTTTTCTTAAAAATTAATTTTTCAAAAAGACATATTTTTACTCAGTAAAAATATTTCTTTTTGAATATGTCTTCCGAAAAAAAAATTTTTGTTATAAATATGTTCATATCCATATTTATACCAATAATTTTTTTTTCGGAATTAGTACAAAGAGGAAATGTTTTTCTTTAATTGTAATTGAAAATGTTTTTATTTTCTGAAGAACCAGACAACATGTGTGGTGTATTGTCTTATGGTTTTTTAAACATAACTTTTCTTTTTTTATTATTCATAAAGCTTATTTTAATATTTTGTTACTCTTATTTGACTTGATTAATGAAATGGTTAAAGAAATGGCTTGATTACTTTAATTTGATTGTTTATAAGGCAATTTGCGAAGAAAATAATGTGATTATTTTTAAAGAGATCTGGCACATATTTGCACTTCGTTTTTTTTGTGAGTACTACTGATACTATGTATTAGGCAGTCTATAAAAATAGAGGTTATGATGAATTTAAAATCCAATATGGTACTTCTAAACATTTGTATATAGAAAAGTAAATAGGAAAAATCCACACGCGTAATCGGATGCATGAAATCTTCCAATATAATTAAGACTTTTTAAGATTGGAAGTTTTTATAAATTCCATTCATTGCTTGATACCAATAACAAAATTATAAGTACCATATTGACTTTTATAAAATATTATTTTTCATATTTTGTATTTTATTTTATTTTTGATTGAATTGAACAATTGTCTCACAATTAGAATATGTATATATATATTTTTTTTGTTAATGCTTGAGTAAACTATTGCAGGCTGAAAATAAGGTTTAAGAACCATTGGGCACTTGTCTGAGATTATATTTATTTTATTTAGTTTGTGTCAGATATTTTTAAAAGCGATAAATCTGCTTCCCTATTAGCTAAAAAGATCTTTATTATTTACTTGTCTAACCGGCTAATCGGCAGAATTTCAAATAGTATTTTATTACTTCATAGTCTGTTACTTGTTATTCTCATTTCAGGTAAAAGTCCTTGTGAAATAATTTTCAAATGTAAAATTCACAAATCTAGTTATCAATGATTTTTGCACCGCAGAATATATGCAATACACCTTTTCCGAGTTCATGTCGCCGTGGGGCAAAAATGGAGTATAATAAATTTTGCCAAATCGATATGTTTAATCAACGCTTTTCAAATCAATATAGCGATAACCTACTGTTTGTTTTGTTGTTTAATATAGTTTTTATAACTTTTGATTTTAATTCTGAACATAATAAATTATAAATCATGTAGAATAATATACGTAAACATCCACAAAGTAACCAAAATCGAAAGTTTCTTTAATAGACAAGACTATATCTCGTACTCAAAGAATGTGCTCAAAAATGTTTCTCATTAACCAACTGCTCACTTCTTTGACTCGATTTTTTTCAGCAACATCTAATGGATCTCCAAGCTGTAACAATAGAAGTCTTTTTTCCTATTCTTCCTTAATAATTTGCTGTTTTTGTTGCGAGTTATGTAAAATAGGTAGACCCATTTAAGAAGCAAAGAAAGCACGGGTGACAAGTTCAATCTTTCTTTCTGCGATTTTTACTCCACAGACTGATAAATAGTCATGTGGTGTGTTCATACCAAGAGGTAAAAGATTATTATATTTACTAAGCACCATATCGAAAAATGAATGAGAAATACTATAAATCTAATAAACTAATAAACATAAAAATTCATAGAAAAAGAACGCATTCATAATAATAAATAAAAAAATTGTTGGTATTTTATGAGTCTATATTGTTTTTGTGCCATATATAAACATTTAAAAATAAAGTCTTGTAATATTTGCCCCTCTTTCAAGATGGCGTCGTGAACTCAGAAATAGTCCGTTGTTGACAAGATTGTAATGTTTATTTCAGAACATTTTGCTATAAATATATGTTAAATACATATATAATTATATGTTAAATGCATATATAAATACATGTTAAATGGGGTTTCTGGTGTCATTATTGTGGTTAATTAATACAATAAGTTATTACCTATTTACTTACCTATTGGTATATTCGTATCTTTAGTACTGTGCGCTCTATTCTTCATTTGAAGCATTATTTTTTAGAAAAATGTCTTGAGATATGTTTATTTTTGGCGATGTTTCAGGAGACAACCTGCTTCTGTCCTGGGAAATTGCTTCTGTCCTGGCATATTTTTACTTAATATTTGATAGTTATAAGTTAATTTGGTTTTTAAAGTAACTTAACACCTATAACCAAATTCTCACATTTTTATTTCTTGAATGAGTGATTTTGGTCTGTCTGCAGTGTTGGTTATTTATGTCTGGTGCACAAAGTTCTCTGATGGTAAACCTTTATAAGGTTAATAATTTAATATTAGCAAATGCTTAAGAATAATTTTTACAGAAGTCCTTATCTGTTGAACATACAGCATTAAATTGTCTTTATGGCTAATTTTGCATTACAGCTAAAATGCCATTGATTATTTAGTAAACATAAAAGCTCTCAGACTCAGCCTCTAACTTGTATTTTCCTAAAAATATCTAAGCAATTTACTGCTAAATGAGTGCAGAAAGTTTTGATGCTTCTTTTCATCTTTTCTTCCCAGAAAATCATTGTTCTCTAGTTGCATCTTCTTAAATGCTCTTAATTTTACTTGGAAACAAGCAATCATTGTTTTGCAATGCTTAGTATTTTTGTTTAAGTGTTAGCCTCAAACTAGATCATTAAAGTAAAAAAAGCTTACTATAAATGATTATCTATAGAATCTGCCTGTTTTTTATGATTTGTATAAGAAATTCTTAGTTTAACCTGCTACTATTTTGCTTTATGTTAGGTTAAGCAAGCTTACTATTAGTTGTGGATTTTGATTTTAATAGGGTTTTCTGTAAATAGCTTTGACAGTTTAAATATATTAAAGAAATAGACTCTTTTTCATTTTTTATTAAAGAAAAGATATTCCCTGGTAAATTCATAGATAAATTTCGTTATTCTCTTAAAAATTTTTTTCCTTATATTGGTTAGTTTTCATTATGTAATTTTCAAGTAGTTTTACAATTCACAATTGTTGTTATTCTCATGTAAGACTAAGAAAAGCATATTTTACTGCAAATTGCTTAAAGGCATGACTGGGAAACTCACAGACGCTCAAAGTAATCTCTAAGTTAATTTACAAGTAAGTTTTACAAAAATGGTACAAAGAAGCTAATGATTTTATCTTCTCAACAAATATTTAGGGACAAACCTTAAGAAATTTTTTTCTGTTCGCAAAAAGATTTTCAATTCAAGTGAAGTTTTATTTTATAGTGTTATACAAAAAAATTATTATGGGTGACTTTGTGAATCTCCAGATTACTAGTTCTGTTTCACTTCATAGTTCAGAAAAACGATTTCCAAGAAGTATCCTCATTTCAGAACTGAAGGTTTGTTTATATTTGCTTAATTTTCACTGCTGCATATAAAATTTATTTTAACAGAAAATTTTTTGGAAAGAGCTCTTGGATATCAAAAATTCAATCATATCTATTATTCGATTTATCAGGTTATGAAATTTCAGCTATTGTGTTGCTTTGAAGCGTTTGTTTTTCACTGTTCTCTCCATTTTAGTCATCTATTAGGTTAGTGAAAAATGCTTGTCATTTTTTATCAAAATCAAAAAAATTTCATTGCAGAGTAAATAAACATTTTAAATGACAAAAACTATTTTAAATTGCAAAAAAAATCTTTCATAATTTTCAAATGAAGTTTTTAAAAAAATAAAAATAAATTTTTCTTTGAATTTACTTAAATCACTTGAGAATCTTATTAAAAAAAATTTTTGGTTGTGTTATTTACTTTTGATACTCCAATACAGGCTCAATGTGTTCTGCACAACCATGTTCAGCAATCATATGAAAAGCTCCTACTACCATTTTTTTCCTACAATAAACAATAAGTTTTACCCATACACATCAATTGTATTCTTTCTGGGAATTTGCACAAATAATAGGCTTTTTCTGTCTTATGCATACACTGGCTTCAAGGTTTTGTAGGATTAAAATTAGAGCAAACATAGCAGATATGGTGATGTTCCATCCAACCAGGGTGATAGAATTATTCCAAACACAGATTTCTTTTAACGAACACTTTTTCTTCAGCTCTTTAAGACCTATTATAATTGTTACTTTAAATAGGTTGATAAAATGAGTTATCGAAAAATCAATTTTAGGAGATGCTTTTTGACAGTTTGTAAACGAGATTCTGCACATGTGGAACATCTCTCATGTTACAGACTTTGGACTTCACTATAATTTGAGTATTAATAGGGATCAAAATAAATTACGTAATCCAAGACTTTCTAAGCCAAAAGTCATATTTTATGATGCTTCCACTGGTTTGTTTTTGATCATTCATTTGTTGTTAATTTTGCCTAAAATAGGATCATGGACTCATTTACTGAAAAGTTTGATGCAGACTGATCAAACATAAGACATTGTTGATTTAAAAAGCTCTTAAAAGATTGCTAAATAAGAAGTCAGAATATATTATTTTGGTTGGAGAATATTTTATAAATGTGCTCTTAGAAATGAGATTACTATCTTTTGTTGAATAAAAGCGGAATCAAAAAAGTGTTACAGTAGAGCCCTGAAAAATTACCAATCAAGACCTGTTTACCGCACATGATGTTGGACAACAAGACAAATGTACCTCCAGACACTGACATGAATGCTATCATAGAAGAGGATAAATTCAAAAAGGAACAGCATGGTTCATCGGATGAGGATAACATATATTCAACATTAACAGCATTGAAATGAAAGAAACCCGAAAGAAAGCTTTCATTTAATAGGCTGCTAGAAAAAATACTGTCGATTTTTTGTTACTTGAGTAGGTTTATGAATAGCCGTCAAATCGTTTATTGCAAATAATTCATCAAAGAAAGTTTTAGTACCTTTAATATTGTACTATCGAGCGTAATTCATTTTTAACTCTAACCGATAGCCTTGGGGCCATGAGCAACAATTTTTAAACACGCGTAGCA
Organism: Euphysa ruthae; assembly: GCA_035046665.1. Lineage (NCBI taxonomy): Eukaryota > Metazoa > Cnidaria > Hydrozoa > Anthoathecata > Corymorphidae > Euphysa > Euphysa ruthae. The sequence goes on from JAUZNK010008619.1 coordinate 12,306, forward strand.
AATTTTGGCTGCGTTGTGTGTGGATGAAAATGTTGCAAGTGTAATAAGGCGTTTAAAAAAGTGGCCACAACTCTGGAAAAACATTTTGCAAGTTCCAATTTTCAGTATTTTTTTTTTCTTTTTAAAGTTGATTGAAGTGAATATCTGTTATACTGATGAAAGTGGAGCAAAGAGGTGTTCAAAAGAGAATCATGCAAAAAACCAAGGGTTTGGATGGAAATGGTCCAAAAATATGGATCAAATATCATTCTTTTACTCTGGCATTCTGGACAAATTGCCATACAACAACTAAGACATTCTCACTATTAATTCAACTTATCTTGGTAGATGGGGAGCTTGAAAATTAAAAATTTTATGAAAGAAAGCTAGTTTCAAATTTTTTAGTCTTGTTTTGAGTTTTAAAAAAAAGCAGAGTGGAAAAAGTTTTGAATGATAAAGGTAAAACAAAAATCTTATAAAATTGGGAATGGCCATAAATCCTTTACAAAGTAGTAAAGCAAGGACGAAACCCTACCTAACTTACTCATTTGACCTTTTTGCATAAAATGGGATATAACACACATTTATGCTCAACTTATGGGAAAATAATCTGTATCAGGTGACAATGTTTTGAGTGTATAATCATTGAGATTTAAATCTAGGTAATAAGAACTTTGCCCACCAAAATCACCAAACCGATGTACCTTATACTACGACAGGCTTACTTACCTGTTAATCGACTACTTGCATTTAAAAAGTCAACAGTACTTCAAGATAAAGATCATCAAGATTTTATAAAACTACAAAGGTACAAATCATATATCATAAGCTGTCGCATAAATATAACTAGCACAAAATAACAAAATCAGAAAATTTTATTAACATCAGAACATATTGTTTTGATATGTTCAATATCGTTTTGATGTTTAAATAGTTTTTAGCAATTAACCATTTTTCCTAAAATAACGCTGATTTTTGACTCATCAGATAAATTGTCATATAAAATTATTTGATTTTGTGTTATTTTGTAGTTGGTAGTATTAATGCTTATATCGTTTTCTAGGGAAAATTGGAATTGATCACAGGTGTTGTAACATTTGATATGGAGCTTCAAATTTATGACGATAAGAAATTGATTTCAGTTATGACTGATCAACAAATGCTTGGATATTATTCACCCAACGATGGATGGAGAGTGCATGTAAGTAGTGTTTTTTTCTAATGCTGGAAATATAATCTTAATTGTCACTGTTTTTTTTTTTCTTGCAAGTATTAATTAGATTTGTATTTCACAGAACATTAAAAAAAAAAAACTCGTCAGTATTTTCATTTTTAAGTTTTTAAAATTTCTTTAGCTTTATTTATTGTTTTTCTTTTTAATTTGGTACGATATTATTTAAATTCATTATGTTTATTTTACGTTGATACATACTATAGTTAAATATATGTAAAATAATAAATATGCTATTACAAATACTGATAAATAAACAAGTTTTTGAACTTTTTAAAATTTATTTTTAATATAACATGATTATGACTTTTATTTCTGGATTCTTTTTGTTACAAAAAAAGATATAAAAAGGTTTATGCGCTAAGAAAATTTACATATTTACATATTTAATTTCTCATAAGTATCATTTGCATATTTTACACTTGCAGTTTTCTCTGTGTCATTTTTTAATGCAACTGAGAAAGACCATTAAAGACGGAGAGGATTTTATATATTTAGGAAGAGTGTTCCAAATTAAACTACCTTTAAAAGCTAATGAGTTTGTGCCGAAGGTTTTTGACAGTGCCTTAAGATGATTTAGGGGCATTTTTTTTTAACTTTATAAGAAAAATTTGTTGTTGTGAAAATATCCCACATTAATTTTCGGTTGGTTTTATTTAGAGTCTTATAAATTTCCATTATGAGTGTGCTTAAGTATTTTTTATGGATACTTCAGCTGTTTCCAAGCGTTCATTAAGATCAAGTGAAAAATTATTATATATAGTTTTTAAGGCCCTTTTATACCTTATTGATAAGTGCCATATCTTTTTTATGACATATTAATGTCCATAATACTGGACAATATTTAAAATATGATAATACATAAGAAGTAATTTAGTTTGAGATGTAGAAAAACATTTACTTTATCTGATTATTACACAAAGTTTATCATTTGCAGATTTACATATTACGTTTACATAGTGAGAGAACGATAGTTTATTATCGATAGAGACACCTAATAATTCAACTTTTTCTGTTGCTATAATTTCTGTGTTGCTAATGTTTATAAATAACTTTTCCTATGACCCTTTAACTCCAAGAAATATTAGTTAGTACTTTAAAGAATTAGCCACAAGTGAGTTATTTTAAAACCATTTTGGAAATACCAGTTAATCTATTGATAACCATCTCATTTCTTTTGTTACTAACGTATAACGTGTTGTCATCTGCAAAATTGCATATATCTGATTCTTGCATGAATAGAAAAATATCTCTAAAAAAAATATTGAATAAAAGTAAGTCTAATATTGAGCCTTGAGGAATTCCATTGTTTACTTCAAGCCATTTGCTAAACGCTGAATTTATTTTTACTTTTTATTTCCTTCTTTTTAAACAATTTTTTAGGAAAATTAGTGTTTTTCTAGAAAATCCCTGTGATCCTAATTTAGCTAGTAGAATGTTGTGTTGAATGCAGTCATATACTTTTGAGAGATAAATCAGTGCAGTCCCTATTCTTTCTTATCTAGACTTTTATAGAAGTTTTACTAGTGCAATTTGTGTAGAGAAATCTTTATATTGGAGAGGATACTAATGGGTCAATAGTTTTCTTTATAGTCAGTTTCACCATTTTGTTTAAAAGTAGGTAAAATTTTTGCCCACTTCAGACTTTTTGGAAATATACATTTATTGCTGTGGTAATACAATCTGTTAAGTAACTATAGCAATTTTCTTTTAAAAGTTTAGTTATAATTTTAAAAACTATTTTTGTTTTATCCAAAATTTGAGACCTTTATGTGTTGTTTAAAATGTTTGAATTAAGTAAGGAAAACAGCTCTGGTTTTTCTTTGGTTTAGTGTGTTTTAACACCTCAAGGTCTAGATATCTCAGGAGAATTAACTACTTTGTAGGTATAATTGGCTTTTTTGCTTAATGAATAAATTGCCATGAACTTGTGGTCTATTAAATAACGGTGTCTTTTAAATCAATTTGTAAATGACTTATGATGATTTAATGCTCAATCAATAAAATAATTTCATTGAAGAAAGGTTTTATTGTTTATTGTTTAAAATTTTTAAATATATTTTATAAGCTAGAAGTTAGGTTATAATGAAGTACTTCTTTACTAAACAAGCATCTGATTATAATTAATATTGAATATAAATAATATAAATTTATTTTGTGCTGGCATCTCAGATCAATTAAAATAAGTTTGTTTCTAGGATTGTAGATTTTCTTTTTATTCATCACCACTGTTGTTGCTAATATTCATTTCTTTGTTTTTTTTTTTTTTTTTTTTTTAATTTTTATTTATTTTATTAGGTGATAGACAAAAATCCAAATAGCAAAATGGGTGAATTTGAAGACTTATCAAAAGTTGAGAAATATGAAATGAATGAAGATGAATACAATAAAAAAGAAGGTTAGGATATGTTGTGATAATGGTTTATATTAAATTTGAAAAGCTCTAATTTTGTGAGATAAACGAACAATTCAGTATCAGTCTTAATTTGTATATATGATTACAACAAAGTATTTATCTTCTTCCTTTTGATAAACTTCATAATTTATTAAATTCTTATCTTCTCAGTTTTTCGTCACTAGTTTTTTTTTTTGTCACTGTTTTGCCACTTTTTTTTTTTTTTGTCCACTGGTTTTTGAATAGATATTTTTTTACCGTTTTTTCATTTTGTCACCAGATTTTGTTCTGGTTATTGTTTCTTTACTATTGTTTTGTTTACAGTTTTTTTTTACGTTATTTGGGTTGGTTTACTGTTTTTTTTTTGACTAACTTTTGTTATAATTACCAAAACAAAATCTGGAGTTATTTTGTTTTGGTTAGTATTTTGTCACTATGTTTGTTTCGTTTACTGTTCTTTACTATATATTTTTTGATTAATGATTCATTAAAAGATTTTTTTTTCTTCATTGAGTTTTGTTTTGTTTTGTTACCAGATTTTTTTTTCCTTTTTTTATCATTAGGTTTATTTCCTCTACTGCTAGTCACTAGATTTTGTTCTGTTTTCTTTTTGTCACTAGTCTTTGTATTTATATTATTGAACAATAAAACAATGTTTTTGAATATTTGTTAACGTCATAACCTGCGTTACACTGCACTACGTTCTACACACGAGGGTGCTTTCCACAAATTGTTATATACACAATATTCAAAATGGCTGATTATTTTGTAATATCGCTGATATAAAATGTGGATTTTTGGAAACAAGAAAATGAATAAAGAAGGCATTAAACCCGGTTAGAGTTAATATAACAAACATCAATTTCGAAAATTTCTCTACACAGTCCAACCATAGTGTGCTTTCTATAGGAAATTTCAATCTCTGTCAAAGATTGCTAGAGGATGTAAATACTATCAATCCATTAAATTTATAGGCTTAAATATTCCCAAAGTAATTTTTCCATGATTTACACCATGATAAAAACGTCTTAATTGATATGTTTGAGGAATTAAGTATTTATTTATTCATTATAAAAGTATTTCTAGATTTTCCATAAAATTTTGAAATTATCCAGCAAATATTTTGAAGTCAAGCCCATTAACATTAACCAGTAAACTTTTTAAAAGAGCAATTTAAAATATGCAGCCAAAAATATTATCTTTGGACCTCAGCCTTCAAAAGTTTAACATAATTTTAACACAATTTTTTATAATTAAATACATATTCTACAGGTCACGTCTCCAATTTTCGTTTTTGTGGTGGTAATTAGATGATAAAACAAGTAATAAGGAAATAAAATTTGAGAATGTTTTCCAAATACGAGTGACCTTAAATTAGAATGAATTTGTCATCCATAGATCATAAAAAGAGTAAAACTGTACCTATTAACCCTTTGCTATCCATGTGTCATTGTCACTTTTACAAAGGATTTATCAGTGCAATTTGCGGAGAAAAACCTTTACAGAAACAACATAGAAAATTTGAAAACCGACTCTTAAAAAATTGTTTATCTGTTAGAAAACCACTCTTTCAAAGACCTTCGAAATTGTAGACAAGATGCTAATCGAACTATATTTTTATTTATTTATTTATTAGAGACATCGCTTTTTTTAAATACAGGTCATTATTACTAATAGTGATCTAAGAGAAAAACTTTTTCTTTACTTGTCTAATGAGTCCACTGACATAGTTCCTCTGCTTTTTAAGAATATTTAAATCAGTTTCCAGTCCAGAATTATTATAAATGTTTTTAAGACATGAACGATTCCAGATTTCTTTGCGGAGAGTTCTAGATAAAATGGTTTATCATTACCGCGAATATCCTTTTCTTTAAAAGGAGCATGATTATTTAAAATATAATAAGCTTGATTGAAAAGAATTATATTCCTAAGAACTAGAAAAAGACTTAAACAAGACTACAACAAACTTCATTTATAAATAATTTGTTTTTAAAATTTTTATAAAATATCTTTTTAGGAGAAACCTTATAAAATGAAGACTTAAGCATTGAATAGATTAAGGCATGAAAATCACTTAGACCAGTTTCAAAAGTATTAATGAACCGGAAACTTTTATTTTCAAAAATAGATCTAAGCACTCATAAAAGTGTGACTTGAAACACATTGGTTTTTTTATAATGTTCACTAATCTAATTTGATCTTCCATAAACTCTTTAATGGGAGATTTATATGGCTCTAAGTTCATGTCACCAATAAATGTGTAACAATATTTTTGCACATAAAAATCAATAACTAAAGATAAATTTGATAAAAAAGATTATAAACAGCAATCAGTAGCCATTTATGATTATTTAAAATGATCTCGAAAGGGATAGCCTGGAAATCCGAAGGAGGAGTAAAATTTACAAGTAGTTTTGATGGAATATCATGAAAAACATAAGCTATTAAGCCACCAATGTTTCTAGACTTATCAGAATCTTTTAACAAATCAAAGAGCATGGAAAATTTGTTTCTGTTAGAATTTATATTAAGATAAGATAATATTTGTTTTGGTAATTTGAATGGAATTAAAAGAAGATTCTTTATAAATTGGAGATCAAATTTATATAAGGTATTTGTTTTATTTCTTGCAAGAGAAAAATTCCACTGGCCGATAAATGAATACCATCCTTCCCGAGTTGGATATTAGAGTTATTGAGGAAATGGAAGTCATTTTCGATGCATATTTCATGAAGTAAACGATTAGTTATAGTTCTTCGCTCATATACTTCATTAACTGCACAAGTTATTATTGAAGAAATTATGATCTTTTTACAATTCAATTGATGAAATTTTAAACAGATACCAAATAATTTATTAACAATTTGATTTGTAAGTTTTATAATATGTGGTTTTGGTGGAGTATCATTTGTGCCACAGTGGATATTGCAATATCATAAGCTTCATCAGTAAGATTTGGCTCAACATAAAATTTTAGTTTAGACTTAGCTGAGACATCTGGGAAAGATTTAAAGAAAGATTGATTAACTAGAGTACAATTATTGAAGTCTGTGCTTAATCCTATGAGTCATACTATCGCTAAACACAGTAACTTTTTTTAGTGGCTTTTTTATTAACCACCTGCGCATAAGATAAAATACCAGGAAGAGTAGATATTTTAATTCGGGTAATATTTGCTCCAAATTTATTATTATGATTACTTTATTATTATGATTAATATTCTTGAATGGCTCAGAATTAAGTGGGGTGAAATAATAATAATTTTTTTTTTTTTTTCAACTGCAGCTGGTGTTTTAAGTTTAGTCTGTTTGGTTGTCCTTTTTGGTTTTTCAAAATTGTTATTTAATTTATTGTTTATTATTTTGTTATTGGCTGCAGTAGATTTAGGGATTGTTTTGTCTTTTATTTGGATTTTAATTATTTTGTTTTTAGATTTTAATTCAATTCTTAGGAATCTGATTTGATCATTTAAACTGATGATGAAATCCTTTAAAATAATGTTATTAGAAGGTTCTGGTATCTTTATAGACTGAGTATCACAATGAATGCATGAGGGACAAAGCCGCATTAGGTTGGAGGCATTTACTTTAGAGACCATAAGGTTTGCACAATCCCTATGGTAGAAAACCTAGTATTTAAAACAACATAGGTCCTTGTAGCCAGACTGTAATGCAGTTTTACAAGAAAAACAATCAGGTGGTGAACTCATATTGGAGTATTGATATTAAAATTACTTGTGATTATTTAAAAGATAAATAGTTAATTTAGGAAACTCCTTGCTTAAATATTTAAATTGCTTAAATATTTAAATTTATGTTTTAAAAAAAAAAACTTTTAAATTCTTTTTAATTAATCATGAAGTAGTAATAAAAGGAGGGGTTTAGTCAATTTTTATAAAATTTTTTTCTAAATTTTCTAGTGAAATCGATTTTAAACAAAGCTCAAAGGATTACCTGCCTAATCTTAAGGTAAAATTTGTTAGGAATGTGTCTATTATTGATAATCCATACTTTGTTTAATGTTTTTACTAATGATGATTAACTAAATTCTACCTGGTAAGCTAACCAACGCTTTGCTTGTTTCAGGTAGTGCAGTTAGTTCTAACATACATTTCTCACTTTAGATAGTGTCCGCAACTTCATGAAGAGGAATAAAGTGGGGAAATTTTCAGAAGCTGCTCTGGAATCTGCCAAAAATGCTGAGCAAAATAAAGTCAAGAGAGAAAAAGAAGAAGACAGTAAAGCAAAGACTTTCAAAATAAATGATCGTTGTGAAGTGTCATTAAAAAATTTGCCAAAAAGAAGAGCTTGCATTGCATATATAGGTTAGTGTAAGGCCATCATAAGTTGGCTTTTATTTTTGTATCCAGATTAGTTTTTTTTTTTTTTTTTTTTTTTTTTTTTTTTTTTTTTTTGTGGAGGATTGGATGTGATCTGAGGGACCCCTTCCACCAGTCATAAGGTTGGGAAGTTCTATTCTAGATAAAATGCTTTATTCTCCACTGATTCTAAAAAATGAAAATTGGGAGCACTGCCCTGTTCTTGTTTGTTCCCTAGCGCCACAAAAAGTCCCTCTCTTTTTTTCCTAATTAAAAAACTGCATTCTGTACCTAAAAATTTAAATATGTGACCGGGCATTAGGAGTTATATAGATTCTAGTTAACTTTAATGTTGACGTATTAAAAAACAAATTTTACTGTGAAGATAAAAGTTGTAAAAAATAATTTCTGTGCATGATGTGATTAGCTGGAGTTTCACTTTTTTCTGTGTTTGATTGCACTCAAAAGATTACTTCTAAACATAAAAGTTTGGTGTCTGCCATAGACAGTTTATTCGTTTAGGGTTTCGTTGCTAGTCTGGTGTATAGCTCATGATAAAAGGGCTGGTTCTTTATCTAAAATAAGTAGGTTTCTAACAGGAAAGGTATTCAGCTGTAAAAAATTAGGTACAATACTTCATAAAATGATTAGATCCTCTGTTACAGCAGAAATAGATTTCTTTGAAATGTTTTTTTTTAAAGTAGAGGATAATAAATTATGTTGATGACAATAGTGATTGTAGTTGTGTTCGTGATGGTGCTAGTGATTGTATAACCATGATGTTGGTGGGATGAAAAATACAACTATGGTTACAACCCCACAACAATGAGGATGAAGAAGATAACGAGGAGATTTTTCAATCAAATATACATTATCGGTTATAGCAAAATAATATCAAATTTATTTTTGGAGTTTCCATTTGTTTTAAGGGAATGTTGCCAATTATTCAACCAAGAAGTTCAACTAAATTTTGGCTAATACAGCCGATTAAAAATATATATATATAGCCGAATCTGATCAGAATTTAGCCGAAGTTAGGCTATTATATTCGATTAATATAAAAGCCTTGTCGTCTAAAAAATTGCTGGTTTAATAAAATAACCGTAAAACAGCCCATCAATAATATAGAGCAATAAATTTTTAATAATCTATAAAACAACCATGCCTGGTATAAACACTGAAAACGCTAAAGTATTATAGTATTATGATATATTTCCAGTTACCTTATACGAAGTAAAAAGCTCTAAAAATAAATATGAAAGTTTTTATACTAAATTTCTATTTCGTATTTTCTATTTATTTGTATTTTTGGGTTTTGTTTTTACTGCTTGTTACTCAAACTATTAATTATTTTAAATTTAAAAGTTTATATATGTTTTTTTTATTTTTATTTTTATGAAAGAAAGTTCACAAAAAAAGAATAATGTTAGAGTGATGACTAAATAGATAAACAAACAATGAGGATGTTGATTAGCTCTTAAATCAGAAGAAAACACTGTCAAAGCCACGGCTAGAATAATCGTCGAATACATGTAAAAAAATTGGTATAACCACTTTATCAAAACAAAATGAAATGCGTGTTTTAAAAATATGAGCACTTTAGTTTTTTAACATTTTACTTCTATCTATGATTATAAATAACTAAAATACACTTGCATCTTAAACACGTACTATTTTCTATTTTTCTCTCTTTTGTATGATTTGAAAAAGTTTAAAAAATGCGAAACTTTGTTTATGTGTTATAAATATAGTTCATGCCTAATGTTTAAAAGCTATGTTAGTTGTGCAAAAATTCAAATTTAACTGTTTATATACAAATTATCCACAAACAATTCCATTAATACATTTACTTATCAAAACTTAATAGTCTTATTTTAACCCTGTTTCCATTGAACCTATTAACCTGCCTTGTCGTAAACCCAGCCTTAGTGACTATCGTCTATGGTTATATTCGTCATTCTTCAAAAGCGGTAGACATATTGTAGAAAATTTAAGAGAAGACATTATGGAATTTGGAGTTAATATTGGCTTAAGTTAAGATAATAAGACTCAAAAAAAAGACGTTTTCAAAACAAATTTGATAACAAGAAACTTTGAAAGTAAGATGTTTTTTTGTAAACAAGACGCTTTTTGTAAACAAAACATTTTTTGTAAACAAGACGCTTTTAAAAACAAAATCAATTTATGACCAATCACATTTTAAAGCAAGAAACATCCAGAACATGAGAATATGACCTGTTTCATTAATGCACATAGCGTTTTCACAAATGATTTATAAGAGTTATTAAAATCAGTTTACAAAATGTGACTGCCCAAACTACTATATGAAATGCTGTTTACTAAAGTGTTTTTCCTAAACAATAAAAACCGTATCGTGATAAATATCAGTGTTTTTATTCAGTTCTGATATAAATGAGCAAAATAACTGTTGTTTATTATGTGTTTGAAACCATTTCGAATTCTTCTAGACACAAAATTCTTTATTTTAATTAAAATTCAAGGCTTAACTTTATTTTGCATCCTTTAAATCATAAGAATAAATGTAAAAACATAGTAAGGGTACTGCGCCTCGATATTTAATAAATTTTTTAAGTACACCTGTTTAATCACGTAATCCTCATAGTTTATTTAATTTTTTTCTTATCGTAATAACTATTTCGGTGACTCTTTTTTTTCCCTTATTCTACAAAAGAATGGAACAAATTTGACCCAGTAATAAGGCAATCAAGTTCTTTGTCTCTTTTTAAAATATCTTTTCTCCGTTCCATTCGCCCAAAATCAATTCCAGTTTTTAATATGATTTATTCTCGTGATTTAATGCTTCTTAGTTTTTTACGAGTTGGGTTTAGTCATTTAAAAGAGCATAGGTATCGTCATAAATTAGCTGATATACCTGTTCCTACTTGTAATTGTGGAATTTTGGAATCCGAAACGACTGAAGACTTCTTATTAATCTATCCCTTGTATACTCATAACAGAATACTCCAGAATACTCCTCTTTGACGACATCTTTGGATTAATTGGAAATATATCAAATCTCTCTGATGCTAAATTAGTTCATATGTCACTTTATGGCAATGGAATATTTAACCTGGAGAAAATTTATCTATTCTGAAAGTAACTATCTCTCTTCTTAGAGTATCAGAGAGATTTGATATACTGTTTTGATCATAATTTATTTACTTCCCTATTTACTGTATGTTGTTCATTTATATCTTTTTAATGGTAGTTAGGTTTGTCTCACACCAAAATATGTTAAAATATCAAAAGCTGTTTGTTTTTAAATTTTTTATTTTGTTGATGTTTTCCTCCATTGTAGATTTATTTCATAACAAAAAAAAAAAAAATTAAATAAAAAAAAAAAATCCTTTTTAGGGCTTCTAAATTTACTTTTAATATGATTTTGTTTTTTGGTTTTAATGCAGAAAGGGATATTCACTTGTTTATGACAGCTTTAATATATTTCTATTTGACCTGGAACTGGAAATTTGATACTCATCATTTTTTAATGTTTTATCTAATGACAACACTATTTTGTAATTAATCCAAACAAATGGCTGTTACGTAGGAAAGGTTGATTTCAAGCCTGGATGTTGGGTTGGAGTTAAATACGATGAGCCTCATGGAAAGAATGATGGAAGGTAAATTATTACTAAATATAAATCTTTGATTGTGGAAGGTCACCAGATTGATAGTTACTTTCTCCCCTTCCAAATTTTTGTTTTTAACTTCTGCTTGGCATTTTCAATTTCTTGGAAGGGATAGTTTTTCCTAAAACGGTATACAAATGGTTAATTTATTTATTTTACAGACCGTTTGTGACCATAAAAATCGTATAAAAGCTGATGAATTTTACTTTTGCAAAGTATGATTTTCATGGTTTTTATTTTTGAATTGATTTGAATTGATTTTGAATTAAATGAAATTGTTTTCTTTTAAGATTTTACTTAAAAGGTTCTACTTGCTTTTTGGTATGAGTTGTAAAGTTGCTTTGCTGTTACCAATTTTCCAAAATGTTAGGGTGATCATTTTAAAAAATAATTCTGTTTGGTTTTTCTCTAGAAATCTTGTTCTGTTTCTGCAGCAAATGATTGTACTGTTTGGAATATTTTTGATTGTTTTGGCATTCGATTGACATTTTCAATATATTTTTAGGCCCAATGTAAACTTTCATGTACTTAATGTTTTCCAAATTCGTGATAAAAAGTCTGACTTTTTCTGTTTTTTCTTTATATTTTTCTTCATATTTTTCTTGCTATTAATTATAACATATCTAGTGGTCCATTAGTCAGTCACTAAAGCTTTTTTTTTTTTTTTTTTTTTTTTTTTTTTTTTTTTAATT
>JAUZNK010008630.1:0-24570 GCA_035046665.1 Euphysa ruthae
AATATATATATATGCATTTCACTAGAGATTTTTTAGAAATGATTAATAGGTGGAAAATTTTTTTTAATAAGTTTGAAGTATAATTTTTCTATTAGTTTTCACAAAAGGGGGATTGTTTTTTATTCCTCTTTCGCTTTTGTTTTTTTTTTATTCCTCTTTCATTTTAGTCAATAGCTATTGGTTTCTTAAATTTTAAAGTCACTGAATTTTAAGCTACAGTTCTATGAGAAATATACCCTCAATAATATCTTTACATAATAAAAATGTCTTAACGCCCAAACAAGAAAAATTTTAGAAATAATTGTAGAAACAACACATCTTTTCCACTAAAAAGTCAATGTATTGCAGACAAAATGGTATACCAAGCAGCAACGGTTTCCAATGCAGCAAATGATGAAAAACGCATATGTGTTGATCTTTCAGAAATACAATTTAAATTACGATTCAAAATATCATACAATACAATATCATTTTATAGTTGAAAGTATAAAAATGAAACGTTTTAGCAAAATATGTATGGTATTGGAAGAGAACAATATCACTTCTTTAATATATTGGGCAAACACCAAAATAATTAAAATACACTCAATTGAATATAATAAAATATAATATTATTTTTTGAGGGTATTCAATTTTTAATTGAGGTTTGTTGCAGTCACTATGTTGCTTGGCTACAGCAATATATTACTTTGTAATTTTGTATCAACATTTTAATTATAACCTATTTTTATTAAACAGTCACTTTAGAATTTTTGCAAATTTATATTTAGCAGCTTTTTTAACCAATGGAATTTTATTTAGCATATAAGCCAGCATTTTAGCCAACCCTGTACAATATGCCATACATGCCTGACAAAAATATGTAAAAAATATAAATATATGTAATACACATTAAAATACTCATACACAATAAGTCCCTGAGTAAAAAATATGTAACTGCCTGATTATTATATTAAATTTGAAACAAGCTTCTGCATATAAGGTGTGTGACCACACAAGCATGCTTCCACATGCCTAAATCTGCTGAAAAGTGTTACAAAACACACAAGTTGCATTAAAAATATCTTTTAATTTTTATATCTGATAAATACATTCATATTGCTGCATAATATTGTAGCTGATTTTTGTTTGTTTTTCTATATCATATATTGGATTCAATTGAGCATTTAAAAACATAAACATTTTGATTTACATTTCTGATGTAATATCAAACACAATAACAGCATGAAGCTTTTAAATAAATGGACTCTTGATCTTTGCCTACATTGAGTTAATTTTATTTACATAAAATGTTTTTTAACCAACATCGCACAATTTCTGCTTCACTGCATGAGTTAATAATAAAATAAATGATGCTATTTTTTGAAATTGAAACCTGAAATTCTTAATAATTTCTTGTGTATATCCTAGAAGCCACTTATTTTTTGGTTGTAACACCATTGCATTGCATAATTAGGCTATAATTGATAAAAGCAAAAAATTTTTTGAGTCTGTTAATCAGCATGTTTATAAACTGTACAAAATTTTTGCATTAGAAACCAAAAATGCAAAAGATGGCAGCCCAATATTGTGGCAAAAACCTGTTGCAAGAAATCAAACATATGTAAGGGATTAAAGAGATAAAACGCATGTCATGAGTTATAAAATTTTATTGAGCGACGTTTCAGTTATCATGCTGCTCCTATCATCAGGCTGATGATAGGAGCAGCATGACTCCTGAAATGTCGCTCAATAAAATTTTATAACTCATGACATTCGTTTTATCTCTCTAATAATTATAAATGCTTGAGTTGACAAACACAAATATTTCAAAAATATGTAAGGGAGCTTTCAAATCTTTTTAAATTCTATTTTCTTTTGGCATATTTACGAAATTGATCAGTTATAATGAGCTTTTACTTAAACAATTATGGTCAAATTTTCTGGCTATGAATATTTTTAAACTCGTTTAGCTCTTTTGTTACTATTTATCATAATTATCCAGGCATTTATCCTAAACATGCTTAGATAAATGGAGCGCTCTCTTCTTTTTTCTTGGCTCTGTGGTTGAAGCTAATAATTAAATTGAAATGCATGCTGCGAAACTGAAACTGTTGAAACTGCATTACAAAGCAACTTTCTGATCATGTTATTATTATTATTAAAAATTTCTACAAGATAAATCTTCTCAATTGAAATATAATGCCTGCTATAAATAAGTGTCCTGTTAAAAATCATATAAATTAAAATGTGTTAATAAAAAATTAAAATTAAGTATATACATGTTATAAAAATATTTATATTATAAAAATAAACTCGATAAATACAAAACAAAAGAATAAAAAATATATGAGTAATACCAAATACCATTATGCCATTTTACTTAATATCAAAAAAGACTAAATACAGTGGAAAATTGATTTTAATTATATTTGGATCTAAAGTATAAAAGTGGACTATTAAATATTTTTGTTCCCATAAAACTAAATGAATTCTTTGAAACTTCTAATTTAAATCTTGGTACACAAAGCATACACCCTCGATTAAGTGCTGGGTTATCCAATAAAGCGAAATAATTATAATAATTATAGTTATAGAAATAATTATAGAAACTTATATTTGCCACATAGCAACTTGATGACCAAAGTAAATCTATGTATTTTCATGAGATCATAGATTTCCCGGATTTCAATCGATACTTTAAATGATCAAACTTCGATGATAGGACCTGCTCTCTTGGTTAGACTTTCTAGCCATACTTGTTGCGTTTGAGTGAGGTTTGTCAGCACGGTATGCCAACAGATATGATGCATAGTTGGTAGATCAACTTAGAGGTATAAAATGTGATGGCATTATTAAGTCTGTAGAGAAGTCATAGTCGACCAGAAGCTTTAAAGTAAGTCTCTGGTTAAAGTGCGGTTTGAGTGACAAGGTAGAATCTAATTTGAGATACTTGTAAGTGTCTATTCTTCTAATATTTTAACTATTCATAGTAGCATCAAAAGGTTTTTGTTGATTGTTGAGATGAATCAGTCTTACCCGCTTTAGCATTTATAATAAAGTCATTGGAATTCATCCAAACAAATATTTTGTCCATGTACTCGTTTAGTTTACTCTGAATATTAAGACCAAATCTGAATCACTACAAAAAATTACAGCATCACCTGCACATAACTGATAATTTCACAATTATTGGTGTGTGAAACTACATTGATGATGTACATTAGAAACAACAATGGTCCAAGTAAGTATCGATCCTTGTGAAATACCATTGGTAATTGGCTGTAAACTTGAACGGTTGTCATCAAAAACTACACACTGTCTTCTATTATATAAATAATTCGAAAACCAATTTAGTTCAGTTGAATTAACAATGGGAGCTTGTTTAATAGACCTCCATAGCTAATGGTGTCAAATACTTTTGAAAGATTTTTTTTTTTTTTTTTTAATCTATAGACTAATTTTTAATCTATTGAGCTATAAAAACAGCTGCGGTAAGTTTGCCGTTGTCCATTTCTTTTCTGATGCAGTCTAAGAAGTATGTGGTGGCTAGTTCAGTACACTTTTTTGATCCAAATCCAAACTGTTTACTATGGAGTAATTTGAATGACTCAAGATGTCAAAGTAACTTTTTGTGAATAAATCTTTCTTGGATCTTAGTTTACTGGATTTGAAGAGAGGAATTAATTTTACGTGCTTCCATTTGGTATCACAAGCAGATAACGATGGATTGATTAAAAACATTAACAGGTATATAACTAATTTTGCTAGCAGTCTCTAATCAATCTTGACGGTATGCCATCAACACCTGTTGATTTTTTAATTCATTTGAAGCATGTTTAGATAAACTAATTTTTTTAATATTGTAATATTAGAACCTGTGGATTGCTAATAATAAAAACTACTTTATAAAAAAAAATAATTGAACTACTATCTTATCTAGACAAAAGATATTTTAGAGATCAACTACAGAGTTTTTTATGAAGTTACACTTAAGAAAACAACGTCAAACAAAGAGTTTTAAAAACTTGATGACAAAACAATCATAAATAACTAATTAACAAATATCTATTTTTCTAGTCGAATAAAGTTAAAATGAGAAATTGCAGCTCAGTTTTCATGTTTGGGATTCATGAATCAAATGTCCTCCTTTAGTCTGCTCTAAATTTAATTTCAATGAAAATATTCTTTAAAAATTAAATATATAAACAATTATGAACAGACAAAAAGTTTGATTCATTATGGGTTTTCTATCAGAACAGGAAAGTAAAATTTGGATTGCATGCCTACACAATTTTCGAAATATGTTGAAACACATGTACACAAACACTTGACGGTAATTAAAAGGATCAGGTCACTTTTCAGAAATTTTGAATACTGGGATAACAGATAACATCTTCTAGCAAAAATGAAAAAAGGATCCAGTGATACTAATTAAACAACCTGCAGAGAATCGGAGAGTTCTGGAGAGCACTTTTGTAGTAAAACTACAATAATTTCAACAAGGCCAGTAGCTTTAGAAAGATCAAGGTTAGCACTAATATTTCCAAGTATTTTTGTTGTTATTTCAAGATGAGTTAAGTTAGTATCAGACCAAGGTGGTAAGTAATGCAAAATGTGTCCGAATGAACGAGAGTCAAGTTACTGCTGCTAAACAGCTTAACAAACAGTTCCGCCTTATTTATAGCAGAGGTTTCGTTTAACATTGGTAAAATGAAAGCCTTACCCTTATTTGAAACACTCCAATAACTTGAATAGCCAGGTAATTATTGACCTGGTACAAGTCATGGTTTTTAAAAATCCGAAAAAAAACCCGCCTCCTCTTTTCCCAGCGCAGTGCAAGCGCCGAGAAAAAATTAGAATACAAAAAGCTCTAGATCGCGATTTTAAAATACTTGCATATTACTTTCAACCAGGCAAATTTCCAGGCTGCAAATAAACGTCGGTCAACGGTCAATGTCTGATAGGATTCAAATTGTTTTCTCACAGACATCGTGTCTGGGAGATATAAAGACGAAAGAACTCATTTAAAACATGATACAAATGACAAATAAATAAACGATAAAAATGTAATTTTTCTTACATTTTAATAAATATTTTTTACGAATAAAATAGTGGGATGCAGGACTTAGCATTAGTATAAAACATTTTGTATAGGCCTGTTTACATTATACCTGTTTCCAGTATTGACCGTTTAGATACACAGAGCTTAGCAAATAAAAGTTAAACTTTCTTCTCGATCTTAATCTTTTTGTTCAATAATATAACTAAAACAGAGGATATAAATGGAAAAATATATAATAATTTCTGTATATATAAAAAATCTATATTGTTCAAAAGAATGATACATATCTTTTCTTTAAAACCATATCCTGGCCAGTAAACACCAATAATTCAGTGAAATTTAAATATATTTCTCAGAATAATTTTAATACGATGATAGAATATTTGCCTCTCGCCCTTAGGTCTCTTTTAAATTTCGTTAATGTTCTATTGTTGTTTCATTGTTTGTTTTATCGTGGATTGTAGGGGAAGGATAAAATTGTGCTTACTTTATTTAGCGAATAACTTAGAGATTGATGAAAAATCAAAACAATTTTTTTACTTTAATAAACAATAATTAAATGTAATTATAGCCTTGTACTTCCTTATACTATATTTATATTCGTGTCATAAACGTAACAAGCAAATTTGCCACAAAAGACCAACTTACATAACCACTATTATAAAAAGAAAAGGAGTCATAAGTTTGATAAAGTACCCTATTAAATAATCATTATAACACCCTGACTGCTTTTTCTTTGAAATATTGATAAAGGAGGAAAATGTCTCATTTAATCATTACGCATTTTTAATGCATATTCCAGGTTACGACAAAAGACAGTTAAAATATTTAAAATATGCAGATTATCAACGCAATTTAAAGAAATTGATATTCGATGTATTTATGCGAAACAACCTATTCGTATTTGTGATGCTGTAACTAATATTTACTGACATAAATATTTTTATTTTTACAATATTTTTTATTCAGTTTTCCAGTCCATAACAATCCGGAAATCTTTCATCCTTGTTATTATACATGAAACAACCAGTCATTTTATTTAAGAGAAAAATTTATGAAAAACAGATTAAAGTTCGAAAACACGCTGCTCGATTTCTGTGAAAAAGATGAATATCTCAAAGCATTTTGACTGACTGACTCCACGTTAGCTTTTTTTTTTTTTTTTAAACGAGACAAAGGCATATACTCTGTATATGCAAAATGTCAAGCGCATGTTTTGCATACATTCTGTTAGACTTCAGTTAAGCTTGTTTTTAATGATTATGAAAATATCATCTGTGCCAACATTCCACAATAATTTTTTGAAAACTTTTATTTTTAAATTTTCGAAAATCATCAGAAATCACAAAAAATCCGAGAATATCCGGAATACTTTCATCCTTGATTGGTAAAAGCCCATAGGTTTTCAAAAACTTTTTCACAGTCTATGTGGGCTCTTGAAAAAATATAATAAAACAAGCAGAAAAATAAACTGAAGCAAATTGTGACCTGTTTGACGAAATCTGAGGCCCTTAACACATATATTGATAACGAAGCAGGAAGAAATAATTTTAAAGCGTTGCAGCGGGCATGTAAAAAATTTTGTATTAATTTGTTCAGCAGCAGGAAATAACAGTTTGATGGAGATTTTGAAAAATATGAAGTACCAATCCTGCTACTAACACTTCTTAAATGGGTTCTTTTAGGGCCTCATAATACATGGAGCAATACATGGAGCAACGAACAGCAATATCAAAACACTCACAAATACAATGTGCTGACTTTGTCAAAAAAACGTCAAGTCTACATGCCAAATGAATCATCCCCTTGAAACTGAAAGTTGATCGATGTATTCAAAAATTGCCACTCCAATGAATATTAGACTAGGGTGTTTTTCACTCAACATAAATTAAAAACTGCAAAATTCTCGCTCAAACATTAGCGCTAACTATAATAAAGCTATCAGTATTAAGAAGAGTCTACTTAATGCAGTAGTGGGGAAAAAAGAAAACGATTGAGTATTTGTTCCGTCGACATTGATAAAAAGCTAACCTATGTATTTTGCTATTAACAACACAAACTTGAAGATCGATGTACCAGATGGAAGAAACCAACTTCATGGAACAGCTACGGTTGTTTACCAACCGAACAGTCAGAAAAAAATGGTAAATATTCTAAATATTATTAAGTAATGGGGAAAGAATTTTACTTCTGAGAAATAGAAATGTTTGGAAATAAAAAGAGGGAGATTCTAAAAATAGTGACAAAAAAAAACTTTTTCTGCTTGCAATAATTCTCCTGTTATAGACATGGGAATATTTTATCAAAAGGGACCCAATCTTACCCCGGTTACACGCCTGCATTTAATAGTATGTTGTTTCAATTTCAGCTATGCCTTCTAATCATAAAACGTACCGTCTCACAATCCAAGAACCATCTTTTAAAAGGCGAGATTTATCAATGCTATAAGCCTCCTAAATCAAACGTAAATTTATGAGAATTACACCCAATAAGCTGCTAATGTCACAGATGGCAAAATGAAGCATGATACATTTTGGGCTCTTCTAAAAACACTATCTCCAAAATTGAGCTGATGTCCCTGTTTGGGGTGCTTATGACTCCCTGATTGGTGTAACTGTAGCTTTACTACTAGTAATAAATGGAAGTCCGTCAGTTTGGAAAAACATTTACACAACGATAAAAAAGCTGAACGTCTTTGCCAAAAAATTTACCCAATGGAAAAACGATTATATCATTTGATTTACAAATGTATATAAAGGTTATTAAACTGCAAGCGAGACCTGATGTCAAAGTTGGATTTGTGTTCCGAATGGATGAGCTGTATATCAGTTATTGCATGATGAATGATGAAAGTGGTCTGGACAAAGTGTTTGAAGAAGCAGTTCATTTCATTGTCTCTGTTTTTTTTTAATCTCCCTAAGTATGATCTAATAATTACAAAAAATTAAATAAAGCCACTTCTATTTAACAAAAGCTACTTTGTATTGGTCCTAAACTATTTTTTACATACATTTGTTATATGATTATCACCTGTAAAAAAATGACAAACATTCTTAGAGGTCATTTTAATTTTGTTATAGAGATATTAATTTTAACCGGCATGAAAAGGCAAAAATAAGTCCTATTACAAATATTCACTTGCTCCCCCTACTGGTTTTTTTTCCAATGTGATTTTATTTGTTTTCTTAAATTCCTAACGTCCCAATAACAGATATTTGCATCTCCAAATTCCAAGAATTTTTCTAATATTGGAAAGGCCATTACGTTTGAAATGCTATGTAAACATGTTTATATACTGTGGTGTTTATTCGATGAAAAACTGGAGCTAAAAATTGACTTGAAGAACTTATTTTTGTAACACTACCATAAAAATCCTGTTTTACCATTAAATATCATATATTTGTTTTATTTTTGTGCAGACATATACGGATCAGCAACAATCGCGCAGATAAAAAATGGAAAGCAAATTTACAGAGCACTTGATGCTCGTTTCACTCTCCAAAATGGAAATGGAAATAGTCACATATGTCCTCCCCATGTTTACCAGACCCCAATAACTATGGCTGGAATTGGGATAAGGAAATTTCCACAAACGACCCAATAATGACCACCCTACCCCCTGCTCCTGAATGTATAATCGATTTGTCACTTTGCCGTTGTAAATCGGAATGTATGAACCTTTGATTCGTTTGCCGGAAAAATAGCATCAGCTGTTCAGAAATTTGCTTCTGTGAGAACTGTGAAAACAAACATAACAATGAAATCAAAAGTTCTTAATGAACTAGAATCATAAGACGACGATGTAGAGGATTAGATGGTACTGCTTTTCTGAAGTAATATCATCTTATATATGACACACTGACTACACTGAAGTTCAAGAAGCTTTTCCAGAACGTGAAATTTCGCATAAACACATTTCTCTTAGTATTTTACAGACCACGCCCTAATTTTTTCAATAGTCATAGAAAATACTTGAGATTTTTGGTAAAGATAAAGCATGGATAAATCTAAATTGTGTTCGTCCTTTAAGAAATTTTAAATAAAATTTTACAAACCGGAATTTTTTTTTTTCCGGTCTTTCAAATATATAAATTTTATTACCTCAGCGTGGAATTACCGTTTTTGATGTTGATCTTTCATTTTAAAATATGTACTAACTTTCCCCTTTGCGACATTAATATACCAAAAGATATCCTGTAAAAACTGATTTGGGCCCTATTTTTATTCTGGTCTGTAAATTGCAAAATTGTGAAAAAAAAAATTGGCAGCTACTAAAATCTCATTCCTGACAATATAAGCTTTCTAAAAACATTTTATGCTTGCATCTATTAAAAAAATTGCACGGAATTACAATTCAGCCATCAGGTGATTGGTTTAATCAGCACTACGTTAAATTGTAATTGAGCTATTCCATTTTTTATGTGTAATTATCCTAGACGTTAAATATTCCATCTAAGCTAGACAGATATAGAAAGTAAGTATTTATTCTGCCACAAACAAATACACTAATGGCATGAAAATTACAAGACAAGAAAATAAACACAAAGAATAAAAATAATAAAAATAATTAAGGTTAAAAAAAATGGTGGCAAGGATAGGCAAAAAAATTACAACAATATGTCTGTTACAACAATATTTCACACACATCACACACAAACATAGAGAGATTAATTTAGCCAAATCATAGTTAAAAAAATGTAAAAACAAAAGAAATTGATTTTTGCTAAATTATAGTCTATATTTATTAGGTCTTCGAACGATATCCAGAGAGGTAAAAAATGTTTCCTTCACCTCATGTTTAAAAACGTTGTAGTTATTGAACGATTTTATTAAATTAGAAAGGCTGTTCCATATAAAGGGACTTTTTGATGAAAGAAAATTTTCTCCCATGGTGGATCTTCTTAAGGGTGTATCTAACCTTAGATGGCTGTTGCGTAGAGGGATTCTTCTATCTTCAAAAATTTTATGATTTCAGACATGTAATTTGGGCCTACTGCAGAATTTAAATGCATTTGCAGCAATACCTTGATTAACCTTCATATCAACAGGCAGCCAATTTATGGCTCTATACTGCTCAGTACCAGTATGAGCACGACTGTTCATATTTAAACAAAATCATATACATTTATTTTTCCAACGGATCTTAAATAATTAGTTGAAGCCTAAATACCAGACTGAAGTGCAAAGTCAAAGTGAGGTTGAATCAGAGCATTAGAGCAGGCTTGGAAGTTTGCATTTAATTTTATTTAAAACATAACGACCCGTTTTCTCTCCCCTCAGGGTTTGGTCTAATAATCATCCTAGGTATTTTACTGAGGTATGTTAATTAATGGATGTGCCTCTATAAATTATATCAAATAGATCTGCATTTCTAGCTTTCAATTCAAATGAAAAGAGGATACATTTGGTTTTTTCTTCTCCAAAGTGCACATTTAGATTGTTATCGGCAAACCACTCAAAAAGGTTGGAAAAATTTCTGAATTGAAAATATTCAATTTCTTTTACATCCTTATGTTGGAAAATCAAGCGAGAATCATCTGTGTAGAGAAGTAATTCACAGTCTAGTGATTGTGTCTTGTCGTTCACCTATAGCAAAAAAAAAGAGGTCCTAAAATTGAACCCTGAGGAACACCAAATAATACTTTATCAAAAAGTTATTTATCAACATTCACCCCAGACTTTCTATTTGAGAGACAAGACTTAAACCAGAAAACTACATTCTCCGTAAAAAGCATGGATTTCTTTTTTTCAAAAAAACGTTGAAATCTATATGATATATCAAAGGCCTTTTGAAGATCTATAAGGATCATTACAGGGTGACATCCCTTTTCAAAGCCTTTTGTACTTCTGTCATGAAGATACGACAAACATTTGTCTGTCGAAAAACCCTTTCGAGATCCAGATTGAAATTTATATATAATTTTCCCTTTTTGAAGGAATTCTCTAGTTTCACCTTCAATAACATTTTCAGAAATCTTGAATGCAATCAATATGGGCCTGAAGTTTTGGTTCTGTCTTGCTCCCTTTTTGAAATACCGGAGAATTTTTGGATATTTTACAATCATCTGGAAATATTATATTCCTGATAAAAAGATTTATTATTTATATGAGTGGTCTCAAAATAGAACCACATCTGTCCTTAAAGAATACAGATGATATTTCATCAAACTCTGATTGATGACTTATTTATTTATGAATCATGACGTTTTTGATATATTTAACTACATCCTCAGTGAACCTTCAGTATTCAAATTCCTTTGAAATTTTCCTTTGGCCATAAAAAATTTAGGGTTGTTTGACTATTATAAACATTTGATGCTCTTGGGAAGGAGATTTGAAAGATTAGTTAAAAAATTTCCAAAAAATTCTTAAAAACGTTAGGTATTTGAAGATTATCAAAAATAAAATTATTATCATGTTTTAAACAATGATTGGATTGTGAAGAAGGGTTTTTCGATTCTCCCATATCATTCGATGTATTCCAAAGATTTTTAAGTTTGGTTATGTTTTCATTAAGCTTCTTTGTTATAAAATGTCTTTTTTTTCTATTAATAGTTTTAAGAGCATCATTTTTAGCTCTGCTATATAGTTCCTTGTCCATTTTTTTTTCCTTTTAAATTGTTTATACGATTTATGTCTTATAGCTATTTTTCTGCAACTTCTTTGTCAAACCGCTCTTGACAATTCCTTTTAATTTTAATCGACTGGGGAATTATTAGCTTCTTAAAAAATTATGACTGTGGAGTCATAATCTTCTAATAAATTATGGCTAGGGATTCATTATCTTCTAATAAATAATGGCTGTGGAGTAATTATTTACTGAGACAACGGAACATCAAAAATAAAATCACAGTTTATAATATTATTATGGATTTTTTTTTGTGGAAAACATTTTTACCTTTGATCCTCAAGCTTAGTCGCTTCAGAAAAAAATCTCTTCATTCCGACTGGGATGATAAAATATGCTAATAAATTCGAAAATTTTTATTAATCATTTATGAAGAATAGCGCTTAAAAATTGCATTGTCTCTAATTAAATTTGAACTAATAAATATATAATAGTAATAATAAATATGAGCATTTATTATGGGCCGTGAAATTAAAGCGCCTCAAAAATTTATTCGATTTAAAGCTATCAAACTCGATTAAAATCAGTTTTATCCTATTTAATTATTCAAAAAAACCCAAATTAAAAGGCTTCTGAAATACATTTTCTTTAACCAAAAACAAATACCTGCAGATAATCGGCATCAACATCCTCAAATCCCACGTTGCGCATCCTAATGAAATCCCACGTTGCGCATAAAATCCTTCTTTTAAATTTTCATCAAGCAATGGTTATAATTTCATTTTTCTGTTCTTTTTTGAAATAAATTTCTACCAACAATATTTTATGAATCTCTTATATTATGATATTTTTAATATATCGTTTTATATGAATTAAAAACATCAATCTTATAATTACAACACTCTAGTCTCCAAAAAAAACAATATCACCTCTTTTTGAATTGCGTGTAATAAAATATCAATAGACTAGTATCCTCAATGTAATTTTATATATTTTATTAAAACCGTGTTACTAGTATATTTTGAATATATTTTAAATTTCAAGTTCTCTAGAAAATTCAAAATTTTCTTCGAAATTCAAGTACTTAACTAACCATAGAACAGACAACAACAAATAAATTTAAACTACTTTAAACCTTGTCATGTATGTCATGTAAATATTCTCATCAAATATAACTGCGTATATTTATGAGAACGCCAATGTTTATATTGCATTTGCAAAATTTTATGTGGATAAGCTAAGCGAAGTATTGTTTACTTAGGGTTAGCTTTAAAGAAAAAAAATGTGGAAAAAAACGACATCAAAAATAATAGGAATTGTTTTTAAGCAAGCTGGGATGTGCAAAAAAGAAAACAAAATTTATGGTGGAGATTGAAACTGATCATAAAAGGTTCTTTATTATTAAATTAATAAAAAGCATCAATTGAAGAAAAGATAAAAAAATTATTCAAGCAACATAGAAAGAAACTATTTAATAGTTTTAGAATAAAAAACTTGAGATCGGCAGCAGGATGTTGGATTGGATAACATACAGTGGTAGATATACAGACACTTTGGATGCTTCATGAGGGTGTTGAAAAAGACCCAAAAATCTGATTAAGGCAGACATTGCATCTGCGGGATGAGCAGCATCCCCTACATGATATTTAGCAACTGAAATTTAACTAAAGCACAAAATATCAAAAGCTCTTAGGGGCGGCCCTAGTTCTGATTATCCAAGCCAAAATATACATCTTCTGTGCTACACAGAGATGATGATGTACATCTAAATCTTAAAAGATATGTTACACATGGTGGCAAAAGGGCAATGGAGATAATTTTGTTGAAATGTAAAAAGTACAGCAACATTGCCACAATAAACAAAAAAAAACTAAGATTAAATAGTATACATATAGAACTAGCAAATAAATGTAGAGAATATTCGATTCCTGATGAAATCGTGTATAAAAAGGTTGGTGATAGACTGCTTATTACATCACAAGCATGGAAACTCGATAATAATGCTGCATCAGGAGGTTTTTTTTTATTATGATCAGTAAAAATGAAGCAAATAATCTGGGAGATATAAGAAAATGGAATAAAAGGATAATAGTTGCCAGCTTCAGTAAACTACTCATCTGTTAAAGGAAACATCGAAGAAACTGCATGAAAAACTATCAGCTGCTACAGATGAAGTCCCTAAGCACAATATTTTTATAGTTATGAATAACTTTAATGCACACGTTGACAAAGCACTGTGAAATATTCTTACCATGAAAAAAAAAAAGAAATGACGAATTACTACTTGACTTGGTACAAGACAATGAGATCATTATAACAAACACTTACTTTTAAAAGAGAGTAGGAAGATTATGGAAATACATTTCAGAAATGAGTGGTACAAAGACACAAGTGGAATATATTCTGATAAATAAAAAATGCAAGCAATTTTTGCATAAAAAACGCTTTGTATGTGAAACATACAATGCGCTGAGAAACTTAGGATCAGATCAGTGTATTCTTTGTGCAAAACTGAAGATGAGTTAAAGGAAAAGTCACTAAGTCAAGCAACCAGCTATGACTGGTAAGCTTTAATATGTGACGATCTTCACAAAAAAACACACAATAAAGTTATGTAACCAATATCAAGTCTGTATATGGACAGAATCAGTGCTACAGAGACGTATACCTTATCACAGTTGATCAGGAGACTGAAGAAGAGCCCTCCCCACTCAAAAGAGTAAAATAGACCTTCAAAACGCATATGAAATAGTTGAAGGGGAAGAACAAAGTAGAAACCACAAATATTGAATACAAACACCGCGAAAGCTGGATTTGGTTTTGGGGGTTTGGGTGTTTCATCTATTTAGACACAAAACAAGAGTTTGATTGAATTTTTCCAAAATACATCAATCCAAAATTACCAGGAATAGCATTTTCACTTAATAACAACAATTTCCAGAGAAATTCAAAACATGAGCTTTTGAACAGAGTCCAAAAATCTTTTTTAATGAAAGATTTACATCCTATATTCTAAGCATAATAATAACTTTATCTCTCGCTAAATAAACTATCAAATAAACAAGCAAAAGTCAATCCAATTGTCTCATGGGAGCACTTATTTAACATAATCAAAATTCCCATCGCATCATTTAACGTGATCTAGATTCCATCTTGCATTATACAACATGATCTAAATTCCCCTACCAATATTTAACAATTTCTAAATTCCCTTAGCATTGTATAACATGATCTATATTCCCCTAGAACTATATAGCATGATCTAAATTCCCCTAGCATTACATAGAATGGTATAATTCCCCCTACCATTCCCCTAGCATTGTATAACATGATTTAATTTTCACTCACACTATATAGAATGATATAGTTTCCCCTTACATTATAAAACATAATCTAAATTCCCCTAAACGATATAATTTTCACTAACATTAATTATAAATTATCCTAGCATCATTTGACATGATCTAAATTCCACTAGCATTATATAATATGAACTAAATTCCACTAGCATTGTATAACCTGATTTAAATTTCCCTAAAATAATATAACACGATCTCAATTATATAATTATAGAATTTTCCCTTAGCATTATACTCCATGATGTAAATATTCTTTATATGAACTCACACATAAATAATACTTATTGGAAGTTTTTGACACAAAATTGTAAAAACATGTTTATTTCAGGATGTTTGAACAATGACAATTCTACTCTAAATCCAATATAATACAACACTTGATAAGCTGTTTAAAGCATATAACTCAACTTAAATAAACAATTCGTTTCTTGAACTCTTTTAGTAGTTATTTAGATTAATTTTTGATGCATTTTTACAATTTTATTTAAAAAAGGAGCAAGGTTAGTTACCCGCAAAAGGCATAAATACCTTTAGTCCCTTGTGAGCAATAAATATATCACTTCTTTCCTTTAATTTAGAAAATTGTTACATCATTGTTGAACGCAAGAACCTTTCTTTCTAAGGTTAATTATGTTATATACAAAAATGATATAAAAAAAAAAAATGATAATAACAAAAAGGACTATGTAACTTCTGGCTCGGAAAGTAGCCAAAATGGTTAAAAATTATCAAGTAAGTTATTGGCTTGATTTCACAAAAGCTTTATTTTATATTTGTCTTAAACTCTAAGTGTATCAAATTTGTTGTTCCCAGGAATCCGCACTTTGGCAGGCAGTGCTGTACATCTCACATGAAGACATAATGGTTGTTGAAAAATTTCGCAAAGTTGTCTTCGGCAACATATGTAATTGGCTCACAGAGAACGACCTGAGCGCTAAGTTGAAGAAGGGTAAAACTGAACTTATGGTGTTCGGCACAAATGTAATATTAAAAATGTCGAAAGATAACTCAATCAAAGTTCAATACCAGGGATATTTGTTAAAAATGACAACTTCTTACAAATAACTTGGTTTACATGTAAATAACAACCTAAAAATGTCTAACTACTTAACAAAAGCTATTAAAAAAGACTCGTGTAAAATTCCTCTGTTAGATCCGTTTCATTATAAACCAAAAATCAGCCGTTTGTATATACAGTGCAATGATTTTACCAAATCTTACGTACAGCCCTCTGATTACTACAGCGAGTCTGACAAACACCAACTTACCGTATTACCTTCTTGGAAAAAAGAGCATCCAGGGTAGTTAATGCTGACCTGGTACCAAAAACATCAACGATTCTTTAAAACCGAATTTGTACATTTGTTTATAAATGCCTACCGAACGATGCATGTGCTAACTTTCATAATTACTTTAAATTTTCATCTTCAAATACCAAAACACGAAATAATGAAAAATTCGTTTCATACTTTTTAAATATATATAATTTTTCATATTTTATACAAATTTATTCATTTTTACCATACAGGACTCTTTTTATAACAGTATTTTCATACTTTATGAGTATAACTGATAGAAAATCCTGTATTTTATAAATATTCGATAATTATAATAATGTTAATAATGATAATAAACCATTACCTATGACTTTGTACATAATGTTTCAAAGTATTCTTTCTAAAGTTTCTGATTTGAGGACCACGGTTAGGTTATGATTACAAAAAATAGTTAATTAGGGTAAGAAGCAAGATTGACCTTTAAATAGCACAACTAGAAGGTTTTTCTCTCGCTGTTAAAAAATGACTTTTTGTTAAATAATGACATTCTTTTTTTTCTTTTCATCTGGTTATATAGGTTATTAGGGTATTTTCCCTCAGTTTTGATCAGGTAGCTGATTATTTTTGAAACGGATAGGAAAACAAAATAAAAAAAAATTTCATAACTAAATAATGATCTCTTAGAGTTTGGAAAAAACGAATTTAATTTGCTTCATTGCCTGGAGCAAAATATTTTCGCCTTTGTTTTATTTGAAACAGAGCAGAAAAGGTTTTCGATTTCTTGTTATACGAGTAAATGCACGTGGACAAGGTTCTTAAACCTGGTAATTTTTCTGCCAGGTGGCAAGATCTAACTTTAAAATCTGAATTATTGCAGATAATGACTCATTATTAGCTTTTTTTAAAATATGATTAGATATAGATTAATTTCAATGGAAGAATATATAAATATTTAATACATAAATATTTAATGCCGGTTAAATTAAATTTCATCAAAATAGAGTCAAATCTATTTCAGCTCCGATAATGAGCAAATATATTATTAAAAAAAAAAATCCTAAAGTGATTTAAAATCTTTCCTCTTTCTATTTTTCATTAAAGATATGTCGAACAATTTCCATTTTTTCGCCATGTTTTATGATGATTTCAGCATTATTATGCTTTTGAGATCGCCAAGTAGGTTGGAATAACAAAATTTAGTTTGAGAATGTTGACAAACCCAGTTAATTTAACATTTCTGATGTTATTGCACCACTGGAAAGACATTTATTATAACTAATAACAAATAATTACCTTAGAAAATGATAATAAAATTTAAATGAGGAAGGAATACGGTCACTATCTGTTTTTAAAGATGATTTCTAGGGAAAAGGTCTGCAAACAAAATGGGTTTACCCGACCAAACCTAATGGTGGTGGTGATGGTACATATATTTAAAAAAAATAAGTACCAAGCTAATTTTAGATTTAATCAATATTAAGGGACTATATGCTCTAGAGCGTTGAGATATTGATGTTAATTCAAAGAAAAAATAAAATGGGTTTTCGCACTGCAATGTTCACGGTGCACCTCTAGACGTGTATGGGTAATAAATGATAATAATATTATCAACAATAATAATAAATCTCAAGCTGCGGGACCCACCACGGGAATATCGGTTATAAAATCTATTTTTTATACACGCGATTGGAAACTTTCCTTTAAATCGGTTGACAAAGTTAGGTTTTATAGGCTGCTAGAGACTGTTGCGTAGAATGTAATAATAGAACATCTTTTCCAAGTCATAACGCTTTAAACATCGTTAAACTATTAAATAATTAATTTACCAGTCTTTCCAAATCCAAAAATATTCAAAATACATACTAATGGGTGCCGATACATTCTTCATGGAAACTTTAAGCTTTTACTTGACATGCTACAAATCTTGCTGAATGTTTTCAACTTTTTCCCATTGAAGTTAAGATGGTAAAAGATGTTGTTTTTTCATTAGACTTTTTGTTGTTGTTCAACCACGTTGTTTCTATTTTGATTCTTCAAGGATATATTTATACAGGATAAAAGGCTTTAGCGATTTAGTCGATAGAAATTTAAAAATCACAATGGTTTATTTTAACTTTATAAAGTAGGAAATTAAAATACTGAATTTCAGGGTTGTTACTATTTTGAAGAGTCGTTACTATTTTGTTTCGTGATATGTCTTAGTTCCAATAACAGGTTAAAATTAAAAACACGACTTTTTTAAGGTTCATTTCGAACATCATTGAAAATTGAAATTAAAATTTGGATACAACTTATTCAACTTCTTAAATTGTATTTAAAATTTTGCCTAATCCAGAGTTAATTAGTTACAGTCAAATCTAATGCAGTTTATGAAAAACCATTTTTGTGCCATTTTTTGGTTTTTTTTTTAAATTATTAGTTTCGTATTTTTTCTTTAATTACAAAAAAACGATTAACCTAAAAATTTTTTTACTTCCTAAAATTTTTTTTGAGTGCGTGAGTGCGTGCGTGCTTAATCTATGGTCAGCTACTGCTGATATTTTATTAACTTATAATCAAATATTATCCAAGTCATCAAATGTTGTCTTCACCAAAGATGCACTGATCTTCTAAAATTTCTAAAATTTAAAGATGGGATTAGTCTGAGTGTAATTTCTATGGGATATTTCCAAAAACTTAATCCCTGCGAAATGAATCATTTTGAGAGATTTCATTATATTAGGATATTTCCCAACAAGATAAATTATCAAAATTATCTTACATACCAGCGTTGAACAATAAAATAGTAGAAGAACATACAATAAGGATTGTAATTAATTGATTATTTGTTCATTAAATAATAACGAACCTCAAGAATAGAGATTATCATAGGACTAATACTTTGACGTAGAAAGAATGATAAAATTACAATCAAATCAATCAATCACTCATCGTTATTTCACATTGGTAAAATTACATAGCGAGAAAAAGATATACCATACACTTAAATGCTATATGCTCAATCAAAAAATTTTTTTTGTTTTTGTAAATACAATAAACGTACTAGAAAAAAAAACGTTGTTTGATCTCACTAAGCCTCACTAAATAATTAAATATATTTTCTATCTCTAGGAAGGCTGGCTTAATAATATCAATAATCTTTATGTCACATTGGTAAAAATTACATAGCGATAAAAATCTATACTATAAATTTAAATGCTAATATATATATATATATATTTATATATATTTATATATAGTCCAATCATGGAAATAAAATTTTCATAGAAATCCCGGATAAGTAAACTACAGATTTTTTTGCAACAGTTTGGAATATTTATTCATCAGAAAAAAGAAATCATAGTTTTTGTGCCCAAATCTAAGAGGCCTGCTTTACCTTTAATTTTAATATTCCTTACTACTGATATTACTAATCCCTGTATATTCTTGAGTTTGGACTTTCCATCCTAATGTTCATGTAGTCATGTATGAACCCATGGTTTAATGTTCGGAGAATTACTTCAAGAGACAGAAGGTTGTTCCAAGTTTTTAGAACATGTTTTTTGAAAAAAAAGTTAATAATTTTTGTTTTTGCCTAGAAGTTTTAAACCTTTGTTTATAAATATTTTTGCTAAAAAATTTTTCAAAAGATATTTTTTCATTTGGAATCTCAAAAATTTCACTTTTCATGAATTTTTATCATGGTGATTTGCTTATCAATACGTTATTGGACCGTAGAAAGCGTAACCAAAAAATACACATCTTATTATACCGTAGAAAGTGTTATCCCTGTAATTACGGCATTTTACACTCTTGTAAGCAAATCCCAAGTTTAAAGAACTTTCTGTGGGGTATTGATTGTATTGTAGAATAAGTATTGGTAATATGTTTTCGAACTTTTTTCCAGGCTTCTTGATAGCAATAATACGTTCCGCTATGACCAATTCAAACGAGGTTACGCTGAAATACTTTTCCGTTGGAAGTTCAACATACAAAGTTCAGAAGTGATGAAATATGTACTTGAACAACCGAATGAAAAAAGAGGTTTAGGTGAGGCAAGATTTATGTTTTGGATCACAAGATATATAAGATTATTTGCCCCTTGATCGCAGAGTCAAGTGATTATTTGTTGCCATAGCAACATAGCCTTTTTAAAATTCAAACGATTTATTGATATCTGATTCTAATACTTTGGCTTTCTGTTTAGACTTGTCTCTGGAGTGCAATAAATGTATGGTTACACAGAGGAGTCCGTATTGTTATAAATGTAAATCCATTATAGTGAAGTGTTCTGTGTGCAGACTGGGCGTAAGGGGTAAGTGTTTATGAAAATTAGCTTACGTTATTGTATAGTTATGAAATAATGGATATGTCGACATAGCTTTACTGTTTAGGTATTCACTCCTCCATGGCAATTGTTTTGCACTCATTATAGCTTAACGTTTTCTGCTCAATCAATCTTTTCGTGGGCACAAACGGGTACTCTGATTGTCACCAGAAAAATTTCCCTCTATATAATGTCTAGATTAACATTAGCATTTAATTGCTTATTAAAAAACCGAATCATATAATATCTTCGCGTAATTCCTAAGAACTACCAATTTCTTAAAAACGCCTACTCAACTTTTCCACAGGAAATTAGGCGTCTTTTTAAGCCTGGAGAAATGCATGGTTAAATCATTGAATTTTGTCGCATTTCAAAGATTGAGAAAGTTTTAATTTCAGGTTTTATAATGATCAATCCACTTCAAAAAAGCTTTCACAAGCGATATGCACTCTCTTAAATAATTTTGGCAAACAGAATCAAAAACTTTGCTTTTTGTCATCGGCATATGTGTTCATGTCAATCTCTCTTATTCCTTAGTATAGTTTAAAATGATTAGATAGCTTGCCAATTACTGTTAGAGTGTTAGAAACCATGATGCCGATTGTTAGACGTTTATCAATTACTATTCATCAGAAGGTAGTCACGATAAGGATTATTACATGTAATATTCATTACCTCATAGTGGAAGACAGTATTTCAAAAACAATATTCTTGTTTGGATATCTGTGGATGTTTCCTAATCCTAGTAAGATATTCGTGAAAAACTAGTAAATTCTACTCAGATATCGAGAAAATTGGGCTCCAGGTTAAATATATGCGTATAAATTTTTGGTAGGATATCCTTTTTTTAAAATTCAACCGGATATATTTATGTTTACCAATATGCATTTCCAAGGTAAGGTCCATAAATTTTTTTATGAAGGTTCCTCAAAATAGCGTTCAAATCAACTAAAATCATTTTCATAGCTAAAATTTAGATTTGGCCCTATATGAGCCTCAGCTTCGGTCAAACTTGGGAGACTTAGAAAAAATTATGGCTAAATGTTAAGGATATGGCTACACTCAGATTAGAAATCTTCTCTAGGTTTTGAGTTATAAATGCCAAAAAAATGCTTCCATTAAAAATGACTGGTAAGGCTGTGATAAGACGTTTTTTCCCTAGATTAAATGTTCAGCAAAGCCACATATAATACCATTCCGTCGAGTTCAAGTTAGGATATTTATATTTGATACAGGCGAGTTTGGATATTAATATTTGATACCGGCGGTGCTTTCCATATTATTTTTTATTAATTATGCTCGACCTAAAAAAAGATCTGCTACAGTAGAAAAATTTAACCCTGACTAATATTATATTTAAAAATACCTTGAGTCACACAGATGTTATAATTTTAGGTCTCCTCAGTTTTTGTATGGCATGTGGCCATGGAGGTCATGTTTTCCACATGCTCGATTGGTTTAAACACAATGATTGGTGTGCTACTGGCTGCGGCTGTTATTGTTTACGTATTGGACAGTTTTCCTCAAGTTGATATTATTTCAATTAGTAACCTTAGCATTGCGGCGTATAGATAGATTACATTATGCTCGGAGTAAAGCTCCATTACTATTTTTTTATTTTACA
Source organism: Euphysa ruthae (assembly GCA_035046665.1). NCBI lineage: Eukaryota > Metazoa > Cnidaria > Hydrozoa > Anthoathecata > Corymorphidae > Euphysa > Euphysa ruthae. Next base: position 22,179 of record JAUZNK010008630.1, read on the forward strand.
GAAATATTAAAAAAAAAAAAATTAAATTATTAAAAAGAAAGCTGTAAATATATTTTATTGATAATTTTTTTTTTTTTTTTTTTTTTTTGTAATTGTTATTTTTTTCTGAAATTCTGTGTGAAGTTATAGAATCATAAAGTCAGGACATTCTGTAAGTAAGTAAGTAAGTATTTATTCTGCCACAAACAAATGTACAATCAACAGGCAGTCAATTTATGGCTCTATATTTCTCATTGCCAATATGGGCGCAACTATTCATATTTAAACAAAATCGTATACGTTTATTTTGTGCATATTTCAAACGGGTTTTAAGTGATTCGTTGAGGCCTAAATACCAGGCAGAACATGCATAGTCAAAGTGAGGTTGGAAGTTTTAAAGCTGGTGTTAAGAAAGATTGTTTTCTATATAAAAATCTATGTTTTGAGTTAATTGTATTTAAAACATAGCGACCCATTGTCTTTCCACTCAGGGTTTGGTCTAATATACATCCTAGGTATTTTACTGACGTATGTTGTTTAATGGATGTGCCTCTATAAATTGTATTTATGGGATATGCTTTTTTAGTCTTCATTTTAGAAGAAAAGAGGATACACTTGGTTTTTCCTTCTACAAAGTTAGCATAGCTTGTTATCGACAAACCACTCACAAAGTTTGGAAAAAATTTTGTTTAGAATAAATTCTATTTCTTTTACATCCTTATGTTGGGAAGTCAAGCAAGATTCATCTGCGTAAAGAAGTAATTCACAGGCTAGTGTTTTTGCCATTTCGTTCACATATAGCAAAAACAAAAAATGTCCTAGAATTGACCCCTGGACACCACATTTCATTAATACTTTTCAAAACTTTTTGTAATTCTGTCATGGAGATATGACAAACATGTGTCTGTCGAAAAACCCTTTCAAAGTCTAGTAGCGATGATTATAAGGACGACGACGACGATGATAAGAGTTATCGGAATTTTTTTAGGTAGAACAGAAAGAAAAGCCACAAATTTTAATTCTGTTATTAAAAATTTTTATTCTTTCAATTCTTCAGGATTAATTCTAATCGATTTCCATAGGTGGAAATAACCTCTTCAATTTAATAAACGCTTTAATAGTTACTTTTTATCGGCTCGCCCTCCTATTCCTATCTAATTGACGTCCCCTAAATCTCAAAAAACTTGATGAACGGGCGTTCAGTAGAGGATTTATGTAATTCTTATTTCATTTTAAAATTTTATGACTTTATATACATGGGAAAGTGGCTTGTTTTTACATGTATTGTTATTTTATATGAAAGTATTTTTAATATCGTTGTTAAACTGTTTATTTTTTTATATATATTTCAACGAAAACAAAAGGCTGTTATTATTTTGAAAGTCCTCTCTCTAGCCTAAAGAAGATAAACCCCTGTTCTAGTCTTAAACAACTTATTCAGTTGAGGGAGAAACCCCTCAAAAATGATATAATAAATACTTCAATATCATCATCCGAACTCGAAGATATATATTAAATATGTAAAAAAGTGGTGGGGTATTCTAGAACCCTGCCCCCAAAACAAAAATGAACGTTTTAATTGCGTGCCAGTGTCTTAGAATAAAAATGTTAATAAGAGGAGCACCAAAATGGTTCCTTGTCCCCCTCTTGTTGGTGATACGTTTTTAACTTTTATTTTAAGACACTAGTAAGCTATTCCAAGATTGTCGTTCTATGTATACACGGGCAATTTAGATCAAGCAGCTCAAAATAGACAAGTGTACCCACTGTTAAGTCGCGCTAAATCGGAAGACGAATATTTTACTAATTATTACGAAGATGTGGTGACGAAGTTTAATGAAACGTCATCTTATTATTACGACTATACGGTAATGGAGTTTTATGAAACGCCATCTCATTACGAAGATACGGTGATGCACAGTAAAATCCTAAAAGCGAGTCAAGAATAGTTTTACTTGAAGGGTTTTTAGAAATAAGAATAATATTCTTAAACCAAGAAAATATATATTTTTATGAGGAATAGGTTAATATTTCTAGCAATAGTGTACTACTTCGTAAGAATATATTTGCTTATGGATAAATTAGGTTTAATTATCAATATGATGGTGCGCCCGTATGTTTTTTAAACTTGAAATAAATAAATATATTTAGTGTTTTTAAATAAAAATATTCTTCAATTTAAAATTATCTTTTATTGCTTACGGCTTTATTTAAAGACAGGAAATTATATATAGATGTTTAAGATCATTTGAACGGAATGTTAATGGTTGTTTTTAAACATTTAAATAATTCCCTGTGAACAGTATTGGAAGGCGAGACAATGTAGGAAAAAATAGGTGTTATGCCACACTATGTAATAATTGCCACACTATGTAATACCTGCCACACTATGTAATAACACTTGCCACACTAT
>JAUZNK010008641.1:0-24569 GCA_035046665.1 Euphysa ruthae
AGAGAAGCGTGCATATAGAGACTTTGACTGTGTGTTGTGTAAATTATTCCAAACATTCATTTAGAAATTTGTCTGACTAGGGTATATTGGGATATATATATATGCAACCACCCACCCTACCAGGGCATTCGTCCTCGGATACATCAATTTTGTGCTCTGAAGGATGCTGAGACATTTCCCCCAAGAAATCGTCCTACAGGTTTGCACAGATGCCATCTACATCAAATCCCTTGCCATCAAGGTCGAAGACCTACATGTTGAGGATAATACAAGTAGAGTCCTTAATCTGCTGGGCAGTTTGAATCCCAAGTAAGCGAGGTTGCCTCACTTCCCTGTGATCTAATTGCGGCTACTACGGCTTGTATGTACTTGACTGGTCAGGGTGGATGTAATAAGACGGAGTGGGTCATTAAAACCTTTACTGGGCGCAAACTGGTCATGCTCACTCTAGAAAACGACCTGGCCAGGTTACACCGAGATAATCCCCGTTTTGGTATGGAACCTATCAAGCTCAGACCATCTATCGTTACCTCTTCATCAGCCCCACAAAGCTGATGGAGGAGTGGGACCCTATTTCCCTAGGTCGTCGTCTTGACAATCTTGATGACGTTATAGTGTTTGGCAAATGATATGATGTATGATCTCAAGATAATTCTTGACTACCTGGCTTGCCGAAATTGTCAAGTAATATGTTGTGGGGACCATGTGCAGATTCAACCATGGGACAAAAATGGAGATCCGCACAAAATGCTGGAGGAGTGGGCCGTGTCAAATATCTGCCAATTGAACACTGATTATCATTACCTCTGCAAAGTATGTGGAGAGACATGGTCAGTTTGTTCCGCCAACAACATCTGCCAAAAGTACCAGTGTCATCACTACACACTTAAAAGGTTGATGTTATGCCGAACAGACCGTGTTCAGTTGATTCTCTTCCATAGCCATTTCGTAGCGGTGGCATTCAAACAAGCTTTGCAAACCACTACGCTGGATGACACTTGGGTGTGTTCCACAAATGTCTTAGGTGAAAAGTTCCAGGCTAGCCTAATTTGGCATCACAAAGACAATCACCCTGGACTCCCTGCAAAGATAGGCTTTGTCCAAAATGACAGCATCACCCAAATTTACAGAAAGCAGAGTCTGATGATGACCATACCTGAAAGTCACGAGACAGTTAAGGCATATAAAGGAACGAACGTGCAAGTGCCTCTACAGATAGTCAAGGGCTTCCACTTGAGTAAAAGTATGCAGGTTGGGGGACTGCATCATGTTCAGTGAAAAAAAATCTGGCCTCTGGCCCAGATGATCGTGGTAGACAGTCGCCTCAGTGGTAGGATAAGCAATGCTGTCTACACGGCAGTATCGCGTGCGAGGTTGATGGGTCAGATTGTGAGGGTCTCACCTAAAACAAATGCCTTGTATCCGATTGTCCCTTCGGCTCTGTAAGCAACCCAAACATCTCCTTGATCAAGGCAAGGTTGAACCATTATGTGATCGAAGAAAGACAAAAGGGATGTAAAAAATACTCAAAAAATGCTTCGGCCTATGAAAAATGGCCAACATGGAGCTGGCTTTCTATCCTTATTCGCTCCGGTCCTTGGTGTAATTTCTCAGCTATAATTATGCTCAAGTAAGTGATGCATAAGGTATATGCCATGTTGGCCTAAATGTGCAGATCATTTTCTGCTTTGTCAGGACTGAAGCCCCCATCCTTTTTTGTGCTGTTTTTGCTGAACCAAAGTGCATAATGTCCACATGTCCGCACAGACTGTACCAGCAGGTCAGCGGTGTTATAAATGTAACCTTCGATACCAAGTCGGTGGCAAATTTCAGCAAGTCACTTGGGAAAGAATGTGTGGTACGCTAGTATGACGTCGATTGTGTTTGGTGGTTGACTAAATGAGTTAAACCACTCCACTTTATGATATTATCGCAAAAACTATCATATGACATCTGAAATGCTACCAATGTTTAGCGAGTAGCTCATGTGTGTTATAGTTTAATGAGGTGATGGCCACAAAACTACTTGGATTTCGAAGCTCGTGAGCGGTGAAGACTCCCAGAAAGTGATAAACGTTTTTTTTGGCCCAATTTTCAAGCCTGGGTGGTTGTTGACATGCCTAGTCCGTGAAGTTAGTCATAATACTACGATCCATTGCCACCTCTACAACTGACGAGAGACCTGACCATAGCAAACAATTGTGATAGGATGAGCTGGTACTTGTGCAAAGGTGCCTGCAATTGACAATAACCCTCTTTGATTGAGGCTCCATTGTGCCCATGTAATCCATTTGCCATTAAATCAAATGCTTAAATTGCGGTGCCTCCCACATAGCTTGCAAGGTCGATAAGATAGCTGTCAGTCGCCCAAGCTTTACGGGCAACATACAGTGTGGAAAGATACTCTCATGCGACAGAGGATCCTTTTAAGTTTATTAAATACAGGCTCGTAGACGACCTCATGCACCTCTTTTTAATCAGTGGTCAGCTGTAGCCGAGTCAGTCCATAATTTGCAAATATTTAGAGGTTCTTTGTTATGTCCCCTTCAACTACAATGACATGGCTAGGTAGATTACCAATCCGTATATCTTTCAGTTTAAACTGAGTCTTACCCATCTCTTGCTCTCTTTTCCATAGTGTAAAGACGTTTCTTTTTCACCATATGATCTATCGTGAAATTTGTGGCAGCGGCGTCAGTTCTACTCGTTTGACAAACCAACGCGCAGATGTGATTTTAATAGGTGTTCCAGTCACCATTTCAGTGGCAATCAGTGTAAACTCTGGCTTTGCTTGAGTTAAGGAAAGCAACAGGGTCATAATGTTCATTAGCAACTATTTTTGTCGTATCATCCCCTGGAACGGGCGGAACGTGACAGTTACTGCAGGTGCAACATTAATATATGCCTCTGCAACCACGAGAGTCTGTTAAACAACAAAACCCGTATTGGCTTCACTTTTAGTGCCGAAATGTGTCAGTGTGTCTGGATACCACCCTTCGAGCTTACCAGCACCACTCACCCCAGCTCTTGTTTTTTGACAGATTGGTCAGTACTAATTTATCACCAGCTATAATATTCCCTGCAGTGCACAAAAACTGAAATTTGGCCTCCATTTTGTTTTGCCTATGCTGATTCGAATACTTAGATTGTATTGGTTGAAGTCTTTGCTATTGCCGTGTGTGTCTAACATTTACTTCGATTGATTGGAATGATCATGTGTTCAATTAGTGAGCTTTATAGTAAGGTTAACTAGCCCTTCAGTCGATTATTTCGCCAGGTCTGGCATCGCCGAGTGGAATAGTTTGCAGGAGCGGGACTTGGAAACTGCCTACGCTTGTATTCTTAATAATGCCGATATAGAAGGGAAGGCTGTTTACTCCTCCAGTGATGTCCACAAGGTTGGTACTAACATATGTTCCAGCCTCGAGTCTTGTTCCTGCTGGGAAACCCAGAAGCACAAGTAAAGTCCATGAAAGGGCATTATTGTTAGTTATTGTGATAGATGATTTCATCGTAGCCATATTCACTGAGACCGTGAGGCCTAGGAGTTAGGCGGATTTCTTTTGCAGAAAGAATTAGTAGGTTCTATTGGCGACTGTGATCACAGCACCACTCGTTCCAATCATCATGGGTTTTGCTGCAAGGTGCGATTTCGTGAGTGCTGGCACAAAGCTTGCCTCTAGTCAGCTAAGAAGAAATGCTCAAAAACATGATTAGATCGGCATTCTCACAAAGAGCAAGCTCATTTCAATTGCAAACCTAGTCAGCAAGGCACTTGATGATGGTGTCATAAGTCAAGACGAGTTTCATTTAGTTAAAATACCATGCCATGAAGAAGGAAATATTGCAGAGGGTACAGAAAAAGCATAAGAAAAAGCTCGACGAGGACACAAAAAAGGAAATGGTCGAGAGAGGGAGCAAGGAAGTCCGCCATTTCTTCATAAAAAAAAACTAGAGGCTGGAAGCTTACTTTAAAGATCAATTCCTTTAACTTGCACCATCATATATGCACCCGAGACTCAGTGCTCCAAGTTATATTAAGTGTTTGTCCCTACGGCTGGGAAAAAGTTTCCAAAACAACCAACTTGAAATTTAAAGAGAAAGTATAATAATGCTTGACATAAGTCAAATTTATCGTGTTTAATTACATGCCAATCAAACAAACATTGCTTTATATAAAATATTCTTACAAACTAAATAAATAATCAAGTTATAATGCTTGTTATCTTTTTATATGAAATACACATTGTGTATGTATAATAAATATATACAACTGTTGTTTTCAAAAAAAATAAATATAGTAAAGACTAAGAAAATCCTAAAATAGTTAGAAACTATCTAGAAATTATCTAGGTAAAAAAAAGATAGCATGTAACTTAATTTATTATATATTTATTATTATTTTGTAATTAAATTCAAAACTCTTGAGAGAGAACCCTCTTGGGATTGAAATTTATCTAACCCCCATTAGCCGATAATTAACCAGTGAGCAGGCACGTGATATTAGTGTTTCACTCCCCCATTAGCCATTCATTAACCGGCTAACAGGCACCTGAAATTTTATTATTTTTTCACACCCCCATTAAGTGATCATTAGTCAAATAACAGAACATGATATTTTATTTGTGTTTCACATCCATATTAGCTGATCATTAACCGGTTAACAAGCGGACGACTCCTTCCTGATTCCAGTCTATACTCGTCCACATAGACTGGTCACCTTCGAGTGCAACAAGATGTAATTGATTTCTTATTTATATCTCACACTATCAGCTGTGTTGAATACTCGTGGCTTGCAAAATTGATTAAGTTCAATTTTTTGATTATCAGTTATGAATATTTTTTTTGAAAAATGATGGCGCATCAAATTATGTAGTTGTAGTTTGAAACATATAAAAGATATAAAAGAATGCTTGATAGTTTCTCGCCTTTGTAGATCTGAAGAAAAATTTTCACTGAGTGTCACAGTAGGTAGGTAATTTTTTTTGGTTATGAAGAATTTAGGTGAAGATAAGTGGCTAGTTAAGGTTATGTACTAAAAGTTTTTTGTGTCTTGTGTTAAGTTAGCGCATTTGAAGTGTTATGTTATGTTATATTATTGCGACGCACTGCGTCTTTCTGATATTATTTCATTTCAATAATCTTGCCATTATATAATCTACAGTATTTCTAAAGAAATCATTGAAAACGACTTTTTATCCAAAAGTATTCTTTCTAAAAATTTTTTTTTTTTTTATGCTGCTTAAAATCAACTACCAATATTTTTATCTTAGAAATTTATTTGAAATAGCATGAGCTAGTGAATTGATTATTAATTGAATAAATAAAAATAAAATAAAAATTTTATTAATAAACTTTTTATCTTAATTCATTATGTGCTTTATAGTTTCTGTGTTTGCGTAACATTCGTGCATTTCTTCGTGCATGTTCCGAAGTATTCAAACTAGTAAAGCTGTTTACACCAAATGATCTTTATGATGTTTCAAACTTCCAAGCTGTAAGTATTCTCTGTATATTTATTGAAAATAAATGGACAAGTTTAAACTGTTTTTTGTTTTTGATACAAATCCTTCATGATATTTAAAATTAAATAAATCATTTTAGTCTATCCAAGAAAAATTGTACTTATCTAAAATGAAAAAAATTGTAAAATTTTATAAGGTCGTACTAAGGTGTGTGTGATGCAGGAAAATATGGATGCAGGAAATTTCTATATTCACTGATATGTGAAGTGAAAATGTTTTTAAAAATTAGGTAGTTTTTAAGCATTTATGGAGTATCCTTTCTTAATCATGATGAGTTGATTCCGGTTCTAAAATGGTTTTGACAAAATATTTCTCTTTTTTTTTAGATGAAATGTTTGTATGCAAAATTCTGAAAAACCACATAAGTGCAATTTCATGGCCAATTTTAAATTGATACGTTTTCTTTCCTTTCAGACCTCATAGCGATTCTTGCAGCATTACTAAAAATCATATTCTAAAGATATAACTCAAAATTTCCTTGGTATACCCTTGGTAAAGCTGCCTTTCTTATTTCTTGAATTAAACTGCCAAGTTGCGTACTCTTAAAAGGTCCAAATTTTTTCTTCTTTTACAGCCCATTTTCTATGCTAGCATGGGTTAGACGGAAATCATATGGATTTGATTTCAGGATTTTAATGAACCAGATGCCCTTCCTGTCGTCCACCCTGTTTTACAGATCAAGGAACTAGGTGTTTTTATTGTGACACCATCACTAGGTTGCCAACCAAGACTGAAGGCTCCAACCTGGCCTTGAGACATGGTTATTCCCTATCGGATGTGGAATTCAAATGTTTTGGAAATTGAGTTTTAATTAAAATCTATAATTCTGTTATATAGTTCATTGGTCATTCTCAAAAGCAAAATTGAAACCTTAGTGTGAAGTCTCTAAAAAACTGATTTCTTAAGATGTTCGTCTTATTTTTAAAAATATGAACTGTAATTGTCAAAAATATATGAAATCTTATTTATTTTACTGAATATTTTGGTGTTTTTTATTCCTATGAGATTAAGTTTTTATCCGTCTGTCGTAAATTGCATGTTTCAATGTATGAATTCTTGTTAGGGCAAGTCAATAATTATTTTATATTTAATGATTTTTGATTGCAGAATAACTTATTTTAATTTCATATTTACAGGTTATACATACTTTATCATTATTATCAAAAACAGAAGAAGCTGTAAACGTGTGCAAACTCAAGTATGCTTTGATTTGATTTTTATCTACCGTCGCTGATGTTTCTGTTAATGGTTTCTATTGGCCCTTCAATAATTTCCTAATATTTTAAGAAACCTGGAAATCATGAACAAGCCCTCAATGGTTCATTTTATTCAAAATACTAACAAATATTTAATGAAGCAAGTATTTAATTATTTTTAGTCAAATGACTAAAAATATTTAATAATATACTTTTTGAACTGAGAAAAGATAGCGTATTAAAATTAAATTGTTTTATAAATTATTATAATATTACCTATTCACCAATTATTATGAGTTTTCTGAAAACCTTTAAACACAGTATATTTATATATTTTTAGAACATTTCAGACAATTCTTTTATCCCCAAGCTATCTACGGAATATATTTAAATTATTATTAGGACCCCTGACAAAGCTGACAAGTGTCCTATAAAGTGACCCAACTTGGTTCTTCTGTTTGCTCGTCCATTTGTTCACTGGAAATTGTAGTATAGTCATTTTAAGCCAGAATTCAACAGTTAAAAAATTTTTCACTTATTTTTAAATTTTGCATGATGAAGTTCAAAGACCATTAAGTGTATCTTTTAATATTCCTAATATTGCCAAAAATTCTTATTTCCTGGGCCTAGGGTGTGGCACAACCAAATTTGGTTGGAAATTGATAATTTTAACATGCTTTTTAAGAAATTCAAGAAAAAAAAGTTTTCATTAGATTTTAGTTAAGGGTTATATTTTTATTTCATGTCAAATTTAATCTAAAAATTATCTTTTTAATTTTTTTCATTAATAACGCTTTCTTCATTGAAATGGCCAGTAGCTTACTAATGACTGATATGCACATTAACCACAATTTTCTGTTCAGAATATGAGTTTTTGAATAATTAGGATAGTATTCTGTTTTTAATTTAAATTTGAAAATTTTATCAGAAAATACTTGCTCATGATCTCTATTTTGTGTCTTAAAATTTGGCAAGGGAGAGACCTATTTTGCTACTTTTATTTTATAAAACCAAATTTAGGCAAATCAAATTCTTGTTTGCCACTAACCTGGATAATTCCTGGAATCATCAGGGAATTTTGACCTCTTTCAAAAATGTTAGGGAATAGTAAGAAAGAACTTTACACCAAGTCAGGAAATTTTATTTCAGAGTTTTGTCATGAATTTTCTTGAGACAAAGTTGTCTTGGAAATTTGATTTGAACACAATTCTTGTTTGCCAGAATGAAAAATTTTATTACAACACTTAAAATATGATTTTTTTCTTTTTTTGAGAATTTTTTTTTGGGGTAAAAATATCTTTGTTTTGTGGATGTCAGCCACTTATAGAAAGTCATATTTATTTTTTTCTTGAAAACTATTCACCTTAAGTGTACTGAAAAAAACACTAGTTCTTGGGTCATAGATCATGGTTTCATAAATTAATCTTTTTATAACATCTCTCCTTTTATAATATTCTAAGAACTAGTGCATGTAGGAAATATTTTTAGTAAAGTTAATATGATTGCTACTCCTTTTATAATAAAATTTGTGTAGGCCATTCTCTCCAATAGAAGTTAAAGAGAAGAGTCATACTGAAGATGATGAAGATATATATGGAACACTTCCAGATATTTTGTGAGTGATTGAGAATTTTGATTAATTGAACCAGTGATTAATTAATTTCTGTTGAATACTGGTCAATGTGCTATTGGTATGCGTTAAAAAAGCAACCAGATTCAATGCCAGATTAAAAGACTTTTAGTATTTATAAATGCACACTTGATATTGATATATCCACTGATATCCACTGTGATAAAAACTTGTCAATTAGATTATTCTGTTTGAAGAATAAGTGTTTATTTATTCATTCTTAAATTTTAACTTATGATTTTGTTAGATGTTTCTAGATTTTTCATAAATAGATTGTCTGTGAGTCCATTAATCACTAAAGTGCTTGTTACAAACATTGTTGTTTTGCTATATAAAACCTGCTGAAGCCAATTAGGCCATGAGCCAGTGACGGATAATTCACTCCCATTTTAACTAGAAGGTTTATATAGCTAAACTCACTCAAAATATCCCAAGGGTCACAAAAATGTTGGTCTGTTGCGTTGATTTTGGTGGAATAGAGCCCTGGGACCCTGGGAAATATCCCAAATCAGGACGTTACTCAACCCTATAAAACCTATGGATGAAATCTGTACGATTTCTATATCAATTAGATAAAATTTCAAATAACTTACCAAAATTTTTGGTGGGTTGACAAGGTCAGATGACCCCAAATTTGCCCGATTTTGACTGAATTCAACCCGATAAAACCTTTGAATCAAATTTTGTCTCATGTTCTAACATGACAACTATAATGGCTTTACAAGAATCCAATAACTTATCAAAATATTTGGCGGAATGTGCAGGTGAGATGGGTCCTAAGTGGAACCCCAAGTTACCATAATTTGAGCGAATTCAACCCGATAAAATCTATGAACCAAATTTACTAGGATGGTAAACCACCATAATGGATTTTAAAAATACATTCACTTACCAAAATATTTGGTGGATGCAGGTCAAGCGGGTGTTAAGTGGATCCCTTAATTGCCATAATTTTGACAAAATTCAATTTAATAAAAACTAATGGTCAGGCTGATTCTAATGTGTCATAAATTACCACTAATTCTGACTAAATAATTCATGTCTAAAAGAGGCTGAATCATAATATAAGTATGGATAAGTAACAAAGAATCAACATCTTATAAAACAGAAAACAGGTTAATTTACAAATAAATAAAATGCACATAATTGTTCCACGACCAGCCAAAATTCTGAGTCAATGTCTAAAATTACAATAATATTGTATTTTGCTTGTATTATTTTTTTTTCATGATATTTTAAATGGTATAATTTATTTGTACAATTTAGTAGAGATGAACATGTAGGTTTGATAAGTTACGTGAATTAATTTGTAGATAAGTAATTAAAAGTATTGATAGTAGGTAAAATTACTCACGAACTGTTTTTACTTGATTAATTAAATTTTTATTGTCAAAAGTTCTTCTTCGTCAGAACTTTCTTCATTGCTGCTATCTTCCTTGAATTCATCTATCCCAACTGTAACTAAGTATAAGAAAATAATCAATTTAATCACAATATATTATTTAATTATAAATTTTTGTTTTTGAAGTAATAAAGTTTTAAAATATATTTATATATTTTATTAAAAATATTATGCTCTCCTTTTTTGTAATATCCAGACACTTAGCTAGGTTTTGTCATAGGAAACGGGCGATTGCGTAGCATCACCTTGATACTAGTTGATTACATGTTTTCCATCACGAATATTCCAATAGGAAAATTCAGAGTGTTCTGGTGGTGGAGATGCTTTCGTAGAAGACATCCACCATTTTGCTACAAGATGGGCATGTTTCTTTTGAAACCTAGGTAGTGAACTTGCTTCTAATTTCTTTGCCAAAGATATTCTCTCTTGTGTTTTAGTAAGTTTATATGTTTCAAGAAATGTATATTTTTAAATCATTGACATAAGTGAATTTTTCTTTCCATATATAGCGCAAACATACTTTGGTAAGGCGTAATATGCTTCAGTCAAAATTTCAACTCTACTTAATTCAACTAGAACATATTTTACTTCAATGATTTTCTCCAAATCCTTTAAACTTTCCTTTTGCAAGAAAATTATGCTGTGTAATCACAACCTGTTATTGCATGATAGCCAGGCAATGCCCTGCATAATTATTTTTCTCTAAGACCATCATAAATGTAATTTATGTGAATATATTGTTGATTATTATTCCCTTGAACACTGGCATCTAACCATATCTGTCATGATGATTGATAAAATTGTTTACAGCCTAAAGATCTAAAGATATTTCTAAGCAGTCTATAAAATTTGTCCGTAAGACAAAACCGTGTAAACAGTGACTATCAAAAGTTCCGTATTGGAAGCAGCGATCCCCCAAATTAACATAAAGAACCTTGTTCTGAAAACAGCAGGCAAACTGAGCTTCTTTCCATATGTCAACCAAGAAAATGATTAGTTCATGTTTAAAAGATTAGTTTCTCAAAACTGCTAACTAATTTGAAGTGTTTAAGAGGTACAAAGCCACACCATGAAATGTGATTGATGAATTGGGTGTGATTGGGTTATCGGAGTAAGTGGATATTTAAGTGCCTCTGCAATGTCCACTTTTCCAAAGACAAATATAAAAGACTTCCAAATAAGTCTCTAATATACTCTGCTGTTGTAGCCATCTACAATAATTTTGATGGTTTTGAACAAAGAAGGTATCTATAATTTTTGGAAGGCAATAAATATACAAATTCGATGAACCTGTTCGTATACTATGGCTGAAATCATTAAAAAGTTGTATTAAGTTGATGTAATTATGATAAAATTATACTGTTTCCCATGAGAACCTTCTTGTGTTTTATGGCAAAATTTTTTTTTACTTTTTTAGTACCTCGCAAACTTCAGAAGAAACATCATTTTTGACGATGTGATTTTCTAGCTGTAAAATGTCAATGATACCTTCTTGATTGTCTTGTAAGCAAACGATTCAAAATGAAGTGTTTTTAAAGCAGCAGCAAATATTTTGTACACCCTTTTGCAATATTTGTATTTTTTTTTTTTTTTGGTGAATGAACGAGTTAACAGATACTTTAGCTATGTGGGTGTTTCTTCCAATTGAATTTTCATTGCAATCTTTACTGTCGCTAGGTCATAAGTAACGGCGATATGGTCTTTGCTTCATTGTTTCTTGAACTGTTGAATATGATGTAGTAGACTGGTTTATTTGGTTTAATTACCAATAAGGTCCCGTCTGATCTGCCCATGTAATATTTGATATCCGACACAATTTTGTTCATATGTTTATCAGGTTGAGTTCGGTCAAAATTTTGGCAATTTGGGGCTCCACTTAGGTCTGACCTGCACATTCCATCAAATATTTTGGTAAGTTATTGAATTTTTGTAAAGCCATTATAGTGGTCTACCATCTGACAAAATTTTGGTCATAGATTTTACCGGGTTGAATTTGGTCAAAATTAGGTGAATTTGGGGCCATCTGACCTTGTCAATCCACCACAAATTTTGGTAAGTTATTTGAAATTTTATTTCATTTATATAAATAGAAATGGTGCAATAAATTTCATCCATAGGTTTTATGGTTTTATGATTAAGGCTAATTTCCAGGGCCCCAAATTATTAGTCACTTGCTCCTACTTAGATCGTGAAAGCCATGTGAGGTTAAATTAAGATATTGTGGTGCGCTTAAGCCCAATTTGATAACTTATATCAGGAAAATGACATTGGAGGATTTTTTTGAAATCCCAGAAAATACCAATGAGTTGTTGCAATTTTACACATTTATTGAAAATGGTTGATGTATGTTTTGACCATTTCACTTAAAAATGTATCGATATTTTGTAAATTTCAAAATAAGTTACAAAGATCAACCTGTCAAAGGCAGACTTATATGTGGTTCTGTATCAATAATCTTAGTGCTTACTGTTGCACCAAACTGTGACCGTTTAGAGTAGGTCTATTAAAAAAGGGTAAGAAAAGGTAAAAAGATAAAAATGGGATCGTAACAATGGTCATGAAAATATAACTTGAGGGGATACTTAATAGGTCAGTAAAAACATTTTTGTTATCTTTGTCAAAAAAATATTATGGCCTTGCTAAAATTTTATTGTTTCCCAATAATTCCGTTTTTTCTAGCATATCTTTTGAAATGTTAGCCAATATAGTACTTAGCCATATGACCTATTTGAAAATCCCTTTTCCTTTCTTCCTGTTTTGATACATAATTGAAGTTTTGTGGTAATCTAGTTCACCATGTTTGAAAGGAAATTTTTTTGTTTACATTAGCTATTTTAAACAAATAAATATATTTCTTTGCTCTAAGAGCTAATTTCAACTTTAAATTTATTATACATGTTTCTTGATCTGATACACTCGTTAACTGCGTTTATGGTAAAACCACCATCTAATTTCTGGCAACACATTATAGTAGAATTTAGATGGCGTATGTCTGTCCTCGTCCTGTGTCCCAAATTCGTGATATATGTATCTATAAAAAAATTAAAAAACAAAAAATACTAAAAGTATAATTTTTCATTAATTTTTGTTTAGAGATAAAAAAGCTCCCGACTATTGTTCATACAATGCTGATGAGGAGGTTATATATGACCATGTGGAAGTTGTAGACGAAAAGATTTATGATGATATCATACAATTTTCAAAAAAGAAAAGCCAAGTACTGTTGCTTATTTTATTTTATTTTTATTTTTTTAATGACATAACCGTTTTATTTTCTTATACAAGTTACAACAAATTTTCCTTTAATAACATAATTTGACATCTAAAGGAATTTTCTTTGCTTCACCTGACTTAATTGATTTGAGCGCTTTTGTCATGAAACATCCTCTTGTTCTGTTCATTGTAATTTGTTTTGCAGTTTGGCTTTTTAGAGTTATTGTTTTTGAACCATAAATTGCTATCTACATTATATACATTATTATTTCTTTTCACAGTTGAATTCTGTTTTCTTGTTAAGACATTCCACTTTAGGGGCAAGAAATTTGGTTCTTGAATTTTGTTCAATACCTAATAGCTTTTCTGTAATAATGCGCATTGCAAGTTTAAATTTGAAAATTGGTTTCTGTGTTTTCTAGATATAAAATTACAAAGTTATTAATGTTTCTGTAGTCTGAGCTGTAGAATAAACTTGAAGTATAATGATCTGACCCGTTATAAAAGTTTAATTTAGCATTTTTTTGATATTAGGTCATACGAAGTCATACATCCTTATAAATCTTTTTCAGTATTTAATTCAACTCCTTGAGATCTTTTCCCTATCTACTCTATAGCATTTAAATACAAAAATGTTAATACAACTAAGTTATCATATTGTAATGTAAATTCTGCTTCATGTGGTTCTGATATTTATGGTATTTTCGAGTGTATTTAAAACTATTTCTAAGTTTCCATCATTGTTCATGGTTCTTGAATGGCATGGTTTAATTCAATGATAAGATTCATCCCGGAAGTTCTTAAAGCTCTCACAAACACATAAGAGTGATAGCTATTATCTTATGTTATTTTGCATGTAAGAGGCTTAGAAATGCTGCCATTTTGAAAATTTCTAAAGGGCTCCAAAGAGGTTATCTGCTAGTTAGATGGTTTGTCTCTTGCTGCTGTCAGGTGACTTGATTATCCATCTTATTGTATTATGCTGCATTAGCTGCTAAATATATTGCCCTGTGTGGCTGTGGTTGCATGTCAAAAGCAACCCATGATGTGGTCTGGGATTGCATATCCATTAGCTGCTAAATTCCATAGCTGTAGGCCCTTCTTCTATCCGCTACCTAATCTATTGGATAGGAGTTGTTTCTTTGCAACCTATCTAATACAACAATATCATCATCATCATCATCGCTGTCATCATCATCATTGCCATCATCATCATCATCATTGCCATCATCATCATCGCCACCATGATCATCACCGCCATCATCATTGCCACCATCATCATCACCGCCATCATCATCATTGCCATCATCATCATTGCCATCATCATCATCACCACCATCATCATCACCGCCATCATCATCATCATCACCACCACTATCATCATCACCACCACTATCATCATCATCATCATTACCATCATCATCATCGTCATTACCAATACCATCATCATTGTCACCAACATGCTTGCTTGTTTCACATATGGGTGTCATCATTTGATGAAATGTTTACAGGGCGCCCTTCTTAACATCAATCTTCTTACGGTAATATTGGAACCCGATCCTTTTATTTTTTTTACTGTAAAGCTACACACTAGGAAATGTATCACCAAGGTTAATGGCAATCCCCAAGTCAAGTAAATTTTTTGTCTTAGATACCAAACTGGTATTTGCCAAGTTCCCCGGTATAGTAAAAAAATAATTTCTTGAACTCTGCCTCTTACCAAAAAATATTCAGTCCTTTCAAATTTGGTGAAGAGGAAAAATTTTAATCATTTAAATTAACTATTTAAATTAACTATCAGGTTACTACAGAAAAAATGGACAAACGATCATATATTGTAAATGAAATTGTGGAAACTGAAGAGGGATATTTAAAAGCTCTGAAGGTCATGGTTGATGTAAGTAATTATTATAATTTTCCTCACGTGCTTGATAATAATGGGTATTATTAAACTTTAGGCTTAACATCTTGAACTTTAGGCTTAACAGCAATTCCATAGACGTAACGGCGTGACAAATAACTCTTAAACCTTATTAAATTGGAAAAAAAACATGCCTAAAGGTGTTGTTACATATATATATTACATGAATTTTATTTTTATTAATTGTTTTCAAATAGCAGTTACTTTAAATTTTTTTTTGCCTCCATTCCATGACATGTTGCATTAAAATACGCAACAGTGACAGTATAGTGACCCCTTTTTGAAAATCTCTGAGTAAAACTAAAAATGTTATTGACTTTAATATATATTTGACACTATTGTTTATCTTTTATATAAGCATTGGAAATGTTTTTGATTTATTGCAATAACTTATTTCTTATTCTAAACATATCCATCATCATTTAGCATTTCTTATTTGATCACGTTCATGAGTTTACTATATTAAAGTTCACACGTTGAAATAAATTCAATTACTTTGCTGTAAAATTTATTGTTTACCTTATAGTTAGAATGAAATATGCCAATTTTTATTTTTTGTCAAGTGTTTATTCTAGAGCTTGCAATAATGCAATACCACTGACTTATATAATTTTTATTTAGGTTTATATAAAAACTTTGAAAGGTTGCATGACAAATGAAGAAAAAGAAACAATATTCATGAACACAGAGGTTAACTGATTATTTTAACTTTTAATCATAAAAGTTTTTTACTGGAATGACTCCACCCATAATAAAGATTCAAAAAAAAGAAATGTATTTATGTATGTATGTGTGCGTGCGTGCGTGCGTGCGTGCGTACATACATGTGTGCATGCATGCTTGTGTGCATACATGCATGTGTGCATGCATGTGTGTGTGTGTGTGCAGATGGGGGATTGCAGATTGCAGGTGGGTGTCTGGAGGCACGCTGTCAGCATTCCCAGTGTGGTTAAGGGGCTCTCCCAAAAATTTACAGTCACAGTCTTTTAAGACGTGTTAAATATTCTAATATCACATGAAATTTTTCTTTTTTTTAAATGTATAATAAATAATAATAATAAAGTTTTTCCTCGCTCAATTCAATTGTAGCTTAAGGTTAACCTTCGTGTTCTTGGAACAGTTGTATTATGGTTCGAAAATTCTTTATTTCAAATAAACAAATCTTTTTCAGAGATTATTTTAATATGCCGGTATAAAATAAATTTTGTTTTTCCTGCACTTATAAAACTATGAAGGAAATCAGATTCAATCAAAACATTTAAAAATAATAAAATAAAAATACTTGTGTCATTTTGCTAATTTATTTAGTTAGGTTCAATTTTTTAGAATATTTTTTATTTTTATCTATTGGTTTTTTTTCCATGTGTTTGCCAAATCTACATTGAGATAATCATCATAATTTTTAAAATACATCTACTGACTGCCTGCTACATCCGATCCTTTAAATTAGGGTCAACATTCGGTAATGTTTTTATAAATGCTTTTGATTGCATTGATAAATTTTATTTCAGTCAGCCTTTATGTGCAAAAGATGTTTTATTTTTTTGGCAGGAAAAATTACATTTCGGAATACAGCACTATTCTTTTTCTTAATAACAGCTTTTTTATTCCACCATTAACAAAAATTCACCAGAATGCGATTTAAAAAATTTATCATAAACAAAGAACTTCTTTAAGTAGCGTTCTTAATAGAACTTAATAGATTCTTAATCTGCAAGGTTTTTATATTTGCGGTTTAACTGTCTTTTGCCATAACCTTGGTTACGCATAAATAAATATAAAATATAAGTATACGTAATTATAAAGTTAGACTAAAACTAAGCGTTAGGGTATTATAATATTTATTTATTTGGTTAAAATATGATTATTTTGTTAAATTATTAACCCCCTTCCTTTTTATATTAGTGGTTATGTGAGTTGATTCTTTTCAGCAAGTAAAACTCAAATATAAACGGAGGATAAAAAATAATTACATTTATTCTAGCAGTTTTCCTAAAGAAAAAAACTGTTTCGATTTTTCACCAACAAGTTGTTTTTTTATTAAAATAAACGCAATTCTATCTTACCCCTACAGTAAATGATATAATATGCATCACAATAATATTATAAAAACGTATTTATAAATAATCAACAAATAAAAATTTAAAGTAAACTTTCTGTAAATGTTGTTAATTTATTTAGTTATATAAATAAAGTTCTTATAACTATAAAGTTATCAGGACTTGTATAACTAAAATTTATTTAGTTATATAAATAAAGTTCTTATAACTATAAAGTTATAAGGACTTGTAAACTAAAATTTATTTAGTTATATAAATAAAGTTCTTATAACTATAAAGTTATAAGGACTTGTATAACTAAAAAAGTATAAAAGACAGAAGTAATATATCATAATAATTAGAAGTAAGAAATATACAAAAAGTGGAATTACTGCGGAGCAACATATTATGTAGGGCATTTTTTCAAAATTTTCATTGCGTGATATATGTGGTCGATCCACCTGGCTCCTCACCCAGCTCGCTCTCTAAGGCAACATAGCTGTTTTGGACTTAGTTGATACAGGTAGTACAACTTTGTAAAAAATTTGTTTATTGACTCCCTCAAAAGCATCATTAATAGCCAACTCTAAACCGTGATTAAAACAATGTATTACATGCAGTCATGAGGCAATCCCTTTAATTCTTGCTCCCAAACCTTTAAATTGGCCAGTTTATACACTAGAACCATCAAAATTTAAACCAACGATGCGATCAGTGAAGGAGGCAATACCAAGTAAGTTGAAGGATTGTTTTATACTTTCTACAATCACCTCTGCATCAGCTGATGAAACGGATTCGATACCCAAAAATGTTACTGGTTGTAAACCATCTACCAGAAACAGAGCGTATACAGGTTCTTTTTTTGTGGCACTAGAGTCAGTACTGCCATCTTTTAGTACTTAGTAGTATTAAACTTTCAATAAGTTTGAATTCGTTTTTGGATATTGAATCAGTGAAAATAGCCACAACTCTGTCAGCTAAATAAATATCTACTTCCAAAGTCGAAACCTTTGTTTTCCTTATGAAGAACAAGTTGTAAAGGATAATCTGTAAATGAGTACTCTTGTTTAATTTGATAATACATGGTATTGAATTTAATTCTTAAATTATTTCGATCTGAGTTTATTTGACAACTGATGCAAAATATGGTTGTGCGCCCATATCACTCTTTATGATAGATTAACAGCTGTTTTGTGTTGGTCTGATGTTGAGCGTTTTCGAACGCTGTCTTTTTAACAATAGGATTTCCTGGTTTAATCCAACTAGTTAAAAAGTTTCGGCTTGTTTAATTCTGTACCTCCCGTCTTTTACAATAAATACACCTTAAAAATTTAAGTCAAATCTATATATTTAGGATCTCTCTTACAGAGGTTGTTTGACAAGATGAATAAGTAAAAGTGAGTAAAACACACTCTAATTTTGCTATACTTATATTTTAAAACTTGTTCTTAATTTATTTATTAATAATCGCTATATAATTTTGTTCCTTTTATGTACATTTTCAATGTACTTAGCTTTAGCGTCGTTGCATGTTTTTGCCAAACTACATATTATATTATATTCTGTACTGCCCTAATTTGTTTTTTATGCTGCTGATCAAATAGCTTGTAGTCTTGGCAACTCGGCTTTTGTTTTACCCCATAATCCATGCCGTCTCAATAACTTAGTGTTGCCGATATGATAGCCATGATATTCTAATTGATCTCATAAGTAAATAAACATTGCAAACAGAAGGATATATACATATCTATAGTATTTTCTTTTTATTGCAAAAAGAAAAAAATCATTTTCTTTAGTTTTATAACTTATCCATTTTCAATATTACATTTGAAAGAAAAATTAACTTGTTTCTCCAATTTATGTACTGTGTTGAGTTTTAGAATAATAGGCTGGGCTATAATTAAGTGATTATGATTAGTTAGTCACCAATCAAATTCAGAAGAATGTGTACAAAATTCTTTAAAATTCTATTGCATTATTACAGATTCAGTGAAAAGTGCAAATCAGTTTTCACATCTTAATTGGAGCTTTGATAGGCCATTTTTAAACTCGGGAAAAAAAGTAAAACAACAGCATTGCTGCATGAAATGACTTGTCTTGATTATCCAGGTTAAAAAAAATAGTACTGACCTGTCTCGATTGTCCAGGTTAAAAATAAAAATGGTAGACAATCGGGATTTACAAGACGACTTTAAATCTTCGAGTAAACTAGTTTGTGCTCGGAGACATGGATATTTTGATATGGAGATATTTTTTATAAGAAATATTGATTAGAAATTTTCACTAAATACTTATGTTGCAGGTTCGCGGAAAATTAAAAACAGATTTCATATTGCGAATTGCAAACCCTTATTTTGATCGTTGTATATATATATATATATATAAAGTTAAATTATCTTTAAGTTAAGCATCTACCCTGCCAATATTTTTCAAAGGCTAAAAGTTGGGTGTAGTCTCAATTATGATATTATTTTTTTTATAGCAACTATATGCGATGCACATCAATTTCAATCGAGATTTAACAATTAGGAAATCAAGTACCAATTTGAAACTCAACCTAAAAGCCTTTACTGCATATGTGAGTTGACTTCTTTATTTTTTGCATAACCTGATGTTCTCCAACATCGTCATGTTTTATCTGTTCACCTGCTTCCATTTTTTGTCATATTGATATAATATTTTGTCAATTGTTATATATATTCAGAGTTTATAAGCCAGGTTGGAGTAGTTAATTAAATAAATTATTAAACTCAGCAAGTCTCTTTAACCATACATCTTCTTAAGTTTAATTTATTTTTGGACCATTGAAATAACTTAATGAAATAAAACATCTGAGAGAATTTAAACTCCCAATTCCAAGATGAACTTGAATTATCTTAATTTTAAGAATAACCTGGTTTCCCATTTGGAACTCGGTTTCCTTGTTAATTTGAGAACAATACAAAATAAAGTTTTAATATTATTTACAAAAATTGACTTTTTTTTTTGTTAAGTGACTTTGCACATGTGTTGCAAAATAAGCAAAGGTGTTACAAAATTAAAAAATTTTTTTTTCCTCTAAGAGATATTTACTATATACTCTACACAAAAAAATAGCATGTGGTATGTACACTTTAGGAAATATTTAAGTTTTGGTCTATATAATCTTCCTTTAGCTTTTCTTGGATCGAGGTTGCTTGTTGATGTGATAACTTACAAAAGAAACTTACAAGGATTTAATGAAGTACTTGGTATGTGCTATTGGTATCGAGGAGTGCATGATTCATCGATGTCCTCACTGTCCCAAAGGAGATTCTCTGATCGATCATTTAAATGAGATTTTTTTTGAGGACAAGAATTATGAGATATCATATAAATAATGGATACATACTAATCGCTCTTTGCTAAATACCATGAACACCTAGATTCAAGAATTTATAGGAATTATTTGTAATTAATTTCAACAGCTCACTACCCATTCTTTTATCTTTAAATCATAAGCTTAATATCTTCAACAGAGAAAAGCTAATATTGACAATGAAGCAGTTTTGTGTCAATATCTCTGTTAAAGATTCTTGATGAGTTGAAATGGACTGATATTATAAAATATTATATTTTAAAAAGGAAATGTTTCAATATAAAAAAATATTGTCCGATTAGCATCTTGCCTACAATTTCGAAGGTTTTTGAAAGTGTGGTTTTCGAACGGGTAAACAAGTATCGGCTTTCAAATTTTCTTTGTGGTCTCCTTAAATGGTTTTTCTCTAAACAAATTGCACTGATAATTCTTTTGCACAAGTGGCAACAAAACTTAGATACCAAGGGGTTATTAGTTACAGTTCTATTTGACTTATCTAAAGCATACGATTGTATCCAACATGACCTTTTGCTAGCTAAGCTTGAGGCGTATGGGTTCTTAAAACGCAGTTTACTTTTGATAAAGAATTATTTGGAAGGACGTAAACAGATAGTAAAAATTAGTTTACATATATTAAGTGGCTTGATATACTTTGTATTTCTTTAAGGATCAATCTTTTTAATATCTTTATAAATGATTTTTTCCTTTTTCTTAAAGAAACTGAAGTATGTAGTTTTGCTGATGATAACACTATATATGCCTGTGATACCTCTGTTGATTTCATTATTAGCAAACTAAAAACTGAATTAGCCCGTATACGCACTTGCTATTCTATAAACTCTTTCCAAATTCCAACTGATGTTTCTCGGAGAAAAAAGCCTGACGACAGAAAGATGTGTGAAAAAAACAATGTTGAACTGTTAGGTGTAAAAATTCATAACAAACTGTCTTTTTCTAATCATATTAGTGTTTGTAAAAAGGCAAATCAGAAATTGTGTGAGAAACTTTGTTTTCAATATCTCAACAAGGTTGCTTGTTTATGCTTATGTTCTATCATACTTATTGTCCTCTGATATTGATGGTCTATTTCAAAATAGACAGAGTTCATAAGAGGGCTCTAAGAAAAATCTACAGAAACTTTGCTCTTGATCTTGATGGGTTGTTAATTATTGACAACAGTTATAGTTTGCGCACAAGACTTTTCAGACCTTGCCATAAGCAAACAACCTCCCGAGTAGTTAATAGCTCGTGTGAATTAAATGAGGCGAGTGTTATCGCTCAACAACAGAACTTCCAAGTACTTGGATATCGCAAAGCCGATTGCACAAGTCTGAAAATAGCGATATATGTTACTTTTTTTTACATAAATATTGTAGAGTGTATTGCATAGATTCAGATGTTTCACTATTTATTCCTGAGCAGAATAAGCCGGTGGACGTTCAAATGGTGAACCCCAAACACCAGTACTGAGCTGCAATTCAAATGCTGCATTTCTCAGTCTTAACTTTTGCTTGTCTGCTATGTCCGAAATATTTTAGATCAAATATTGCATATACTTCTTCAAAACAATATTTTAATCAACCAAGATTTTCTTTAAAACAATATTTTAGTTAACCAATATTTTCATCAAAACAAGATTTCTGCCAACCAACGAATTGAAACAACAAGTAATATATAATTTCTCAAAAAACATAAATTAAGAGTGGAATGAATAAGTACACATTTTTTTCAGATAATTAAAACATCAGCCGCATACTCATAATATTCATCAAAAATATAAACCAACTCTTATCATAATTAAATATCAGTTGGTGATATAAAGGTGAAAAAACGAATGCCGAGGTTTCTTAGTAATTGTATTTAATATAGCAATGGAAAACTTAAGCACAAAATGAAAGCAAAATTATAAATCTTTTTTTTTTTTTTTTTCATCACTTTGATATGTATGCATATTTTAGCTTGTTTAAAACAAAATAATCTTTTTTTAATTCATTTGTCTTTTTTCATCATGGGGTTTTTATTCCAATTCTTCTACACTGTGTAAACAAACCATACTTCTGAGAAATGAGCAGTAATTTTAAATAAAAGAATCAGCGATGGAAAGATAAACAATAAAACAACAATGGAATTTATAATAAACCTGCGGACGAGAGTTAGTTGTTCAATCATATTCAAAATATAATTAAAGGGTTTAAAACCTACTCAAAAGTTCAACTGAAATATAAATATGAAATATGAAATATGTACTGTATAACCTGAGAAATCTGGTCTTTATGCTCAATACTATATTATGATATTTGATAAAGATCAAAACTTAATTATCTCCTAAAGTGTACATACTACATGCTATTTTTTTGTGTAGAGTATCTGGTAAATATACTTTATTGTAAATAAAATTTCAAAATTTTATAATACTTTTGCTTATGCAAAGTCAGTTGAAGGAAAAAAAGATCAATTTTTGTAAAATAACAGTAAAACTTTATGTTTTATGAAGCTCTAAGTGTTAAATTTAGATTCTCCATGAAAATGTGGTTAAAATTACATAATTTTATTGTTTTTGGACCACTAAAACTCGTGATTTCATTAAATAATGAATTCAAATTAACGCATAAATCGGGTCCCAAACGGGAAATCAGGATTTTCATAAAATTGCGGTATCTTGAGTCCCGCTTGGATTGGAGATTTAAATTTTGTTGGATGTCCTATCTCACTAGGTTCTTTCAATGTTCCAAAATAAATCAAAATTGAAGATTTATGGTTAAAATAGTTCAAAATAGTTCTAGAGTTGATATGGAATTACTTTTTGGTAAAAGTGAGAAATATGGGGTCTATGTAGAGTTTTTTTTTTTATAAATTTTGTATATTAATAAATTAAAATATTAAATTAAAATGACACAAATGTCTATATTTGAAGCTTTCACCCAGAGTGCAGAACTTAATATCAATAAGGTAAAATTATTCTGTTTTGTAAAATAATTGGTGCACGGAAAACAATAAAAATTATGAAGATATCTGAAATAATTGTAATGTATTGAGATTTTAAGATTTTTATTGCTACGTGATTTTTGATGTAGACATTGCATGATTTTTCAGGAATATTCAATTTATTTTTGAATTTAAGTTTTTTTTTTGTGTACATTATATCTATTTAATACATAATAACTTCTGTTCAAAGTGTTTTTGTGTACATTATATCTACTTAATGCACAATAACTTATGTTCAAAAGGATGAAATAATATATAAATCAGAATTCTTGACACTCACATCATAAGAGTGGTTAAATTTTACAGTTGGTCATTGAGAGAAAAAAAAATCAAATAATTAAAAGATAAACTGAAATAAACGTCATGGTCATCAATGAACCTGTTATTTAGATGATTGCAGTTGAGATTTCAAATATTAAAAAGCTTTTGCAAAGTGATTAAAGCAAAATCATGACAAAAATGTCTACAGTAAAGATAGGGTTTAAAATCAAAATCATATAGGGACTTGTTCTCTTTTTTAAAGATTTTTCACTAAAATTTGAAACTTATCTTTCCTTTTAAACAGGCTTTTTCATTAAGTACTCCTTGGTTTGTGATCATTTTAAGTTTTGCTGAAAAATAAAGTAGAAGTATTAAAATCCTGTTTTAACATTTCATCAAAGAAGCATCTGCGTTGTTTCCTGCAAATTTCTGGTGTTTGTATAAAATAACTCAAAAGCAAATGATAAAAAAAAAATCATCTGATTTTTGGGTTATGACCAAAGCTGTAAATTTGAAAAAAAAGAAAAAGAAAAATAATTTGTAATTAAGAGTTTTATAGTCAGAAAAATGTAGTAAGCTAAATAGTTAGTTGCTTATTTATCTTAAAATTCCGTGGAATATAGGAATTATTATAGGAATTATAGAATGTAATATATATAATATTATAGGAATTTTTTTGGGTAAAATATGGTTTGCTATAATTGGCAGTTATTAAGTTTTAGCACCATTCTAGAATCCTAAAATTTTTCATATTAAAAATTATTAAAAAACATTTCCCAAAATTATAACATAATGCAATATTTTATTTAACATTTTTGGTGTTGAAGTTTTTGCAAAGAAACAAGTTATATTATTCGGACTCACGATAGATTTTAAATTAAAATTTTCTGAACCTATTCGAAATATTTGTATGCTAGCCAATAATAAGATATCTTGCTTGATTAGAATGAGGAACCATATGAATACTAATGAAGCTAGAATGCTTGTAAATAGTTATATTCTTGTTAGATTTCTGTATTGTCTTTTATTTTGGATGTTTTGCAAGAAAACCGACTACCAG